>KZ107318.1:0-171212 GCA_000504365.2 Pseudocercospora pini-densiflorae CBS 125139 | reverse complement strand
TTCTAGTATAAGGAAGTAAGTATAGTAGTTATATTTACTTAGTTAACTTATAATATATCTTAAAGGGCTAGGATATAACGAGATTTAACCTACTAGATACTCTAGCCTACCGTTCTATAGTTTTGCTCTAGTAATATCCTTTACGTTCCTTTTAGACTCGGTTAGTACTATAATATCTTTTTACTAGGTAGTAGTATTATTAGAGGGTATAGTATAAAAGATAGGATATAGTAGAGAATACTAAAGGGTAGGATTTACTCGTTATCGTATTAATTACTTTTATTAGTATACTTTTACTAGAAATACGCTTAATCGACTTAATTCTACTATCTACTATAAGCGCTATTAGTACCTATAAACCTTTCTTCTAATATTACCGCTTAGAGGCTAGAGGGATAGTCGTTCCTCCTAAACCCTCTATAGCCTTACCGCTTTAGTATCTATATCTCTACTAACGTTAGCGCTTAGGGTAGGGCTATAGTCGCTACGCCTCCTAAAACGCCTATATCTACTATATAGAGTACTACTCTCTTTACTAATATTAGCGCTTAGGATAGGGCTATAGTCGCTACGCCTCCTAAAACGCCTATACCTACTACGTAGACTACTAGTCTCTTTACTAATATTAGCGCTTAGAGGGAGGGGGATAGTCGTTCCTCCTAAACCCCCTTTCTTACTATATAGAGTACTCTTATTATATTAGTCCTTTAGATAGGCTCCTATATAGAGGGTAGTCCTATATAAATAGCGGTTACTCCCTATAGGAAGGTAGGTATTATATAGTACTATTATCCTTTTATAGCGCTCTTACTCTTCTTAATACCTACTCTTTCTTCCTTCTCTTACTTTAGGGTTAGTAGGCCTTAGTAGAACTAGATAGGAGGAGGAGGTATTAAAGTATTAGAGTTAGAGGGATAGAGACTAATTCTTTAGATCTAGTCGCTATAAAGTATATATTATTATAGCGCGAGGTTTATATAGAGAAGGCGATATTACTCGTAGATAGTATATATATACTATTATCGTCTAGATCTATATCTAGAGATCTAGGTAGTATATCTCTCGTCTTAGTCGCTTATTATTAGCGCCTATATACTAGGCGAGTCTAAGTATATTCTCTATACTATAGTCTATCTATCTTCTAATCCTATATATACTTCTATAGATTAAGAACGAAGGTCTTATAAGTCGAGAATAAAGGTCGATACTAGCTCTTATAGTTACTTTATTAATAGCGTAAAGTATAGTCTATTAGAGCGAGTATAGTCTATTAGAGGTAATTATTTTAAGTAGTTATCTTCTCTAGTTAAGAACCTACTAAAACTATCTATATCGAATTAATAGTATCGTATATCTATAATCTTACTCCTATTATACCCGTAGATTAGCTACGACTATATCCTAATATTCTCGCTTATCGTTAGTATCGATATATCTTATATAAGACCCGTAATATATATCTTCGAAATTCGTTCTAATCTTAGCTACGAAGTAGTTTCGCGAAAACGGAGTCGTATATCTATGCGTCGTATAGGTAAGAGCGTCGGATAGCTAGTATAGTCTACGAAGGTACGTTTATATTTAGGGTATCGTCTATTTAGTATAGAGACTAGAGAGAGAGAGAGGGTCGTTATCCTTATTATTATTATTATTATAGTATTAGTACTTCGGAGGGCGGAAGTAGAACCTGAGGCAGAGGTTATATGTTTTCGCCTTGTTTCGACCAATAAGAGGCTACGCTAGATTTGTATTAGGTCCGCTCTGAATTCTGAAGCCCCGTTATGCTATAGAACACTGTACCTTCCGAGCCATATATACACAACGTTATGCTAAGTCCGTCTAATTGTAACTACGCTCAGTCCCCTCGAAATCGACTTCCGCAACAACTCGTCGCAAGCTCCTCGTGTTGCTATAGCCGATTTCTTCGGGGCCTTCACTTAATAATGCTCTTTGGGTATGGATTTGAACCATGCTCTTGTCAGACGCAGGATCTCGTTTCCTTTGATACCGCACTCAAGTTGAAATATTCGCCGACCGTAGAACCTTCCAGCCGCTATCTTTCGTGTATGTCTGTTCAGTTGAAGCTGTGGCGGTGGTCTATAATCGTCCGTGACCGCGATGACTCGGTTGTCTGGGGGATCAAGAACAAAATCCAGTATCATGTCGATCAAATCACACGTCAGGCTTTGGATGCGAGCCTTGAGCTGGTCTTCATTGGGTAGATCTGGATTGTGACATCGCGGTTGTGACCTGAATACACCACAACTGAAAGCAGACGACCAGTGCAAGTGGCTCATGGCTTTCGTGTGAGATCTGAGGGATCCAGCTTTTTCTCCTGCTTGATGGATGGATTGTATGATGGGTTACAGAATGGTCGCTGTCGTTGAGTTGAGAAGCCTTGTTGATGGTCTGGCAAGATCTGAGGCCAAAGTCCCGTCTAACCCTCCCAAGACACCACATGTGCGCCTTGCTTATATAAAGTGTAAACGAGGCTTCAGCAGAGGCAGCTGGCAAGCTTGACTTCCCGCCTCCCGCCTTTCGAACAAAGACCGGCCGTTTGGTCTCTTGCTTCGGAGATTCGACGAATTGAAATTCGGAAGACCGTCATCACTTCCTGGAGCGAATTTCGTGTCAGTCTTTTAAATTCATCGCTGTAATGCAAATCGACATATGACTCTGATATCACATGGACTCTCCACTCTGGAGCTCTTCTCAGCAACCTAGTGCGCAATGATCCAGCGCGATTGTACTTTCTGCGTACCATAACTCATCTCCTCTCCATTCTCCATCAATGAACCTCAAACGTCGTCCTCGGAGTCTGCTCTAGCTTTTCGTAGAAATCGTGAAAGCCTTCGTGCCAACGCATCAATCCATCGACGTAGCATTGTCCGATGAAGAGAAACTTTTGGCCATCCGGTCTGAGTATTAGCGGTAACGCACAGCCTTCCATATACACTACAATGTCGGAAGGCTGTGTGATTTGGGGGACCAGCATGAAGTGACCCTGTTCGGTAACAGCAAATTTCCGATTCATAGTCGCTTGCCAGACTGCCTGCCAGAACTGGTTCAACTTCCCAAGTCCAATGGTTGGCCTGACCGTGGTCCTAATTTGCCAAGCATGAGAGTCAGCAATTAATTCCAATGCCGAGTGCCACTCCAAGACATGAGCTGAGCCCATCGCGCTGTCTCTGACCACAGAGCCGCGGCAATGGTTGCTTGACCAGAGTTATACGTTGTGCAGATCAATTTGCAACTTACTGTGCATTTGACAGACCGTACGAGGCTCCACGGTCTGAAAGGTACTTCACGAGAGTCACATACTGAAGCAGATCCTCAGGAGTACTGCGCGACCTTTGGGCATTACAGTCTGCGATCAAAGTTCGGGACAGCATGTAATTATCATCCTCTGACACACTAGGTGCCATAGCAGTAACTTGACGGAGCCACCACCTAAAGTCTCTGTGGTTGAATTTCCCCAATGCCGCTATAGCAGAAACGGTCTCCGTGATGTCGATCGTCCAGCCCTCGAGTTTCAAGACCTGACCAGACCCACCAACAGGCAATGAGGCTCCAGGAATATTACCAGAGTCTGTGAAGTTAAAGGCGTCGAGTGAGTGATCAAACTGTCGTTGGAATCTTGGTACCCAGGACGGCAACCCATTTAGCTGAATATCGGCCTCTTCTCGATGAGAGACCATTCCGAAGACCCCTCCATGATCGACACGAAGAGCCTCTCTCGTAGCATCGGCATACACTTCTTGCCAGCTTTTGCGATAGTCGGGGGTCAGTGTGTCGACCCCTCGTAAGTTTTGCGAAACAAAGCCAAGCAGTCCGTAGACTTTGTCCCGCGGATCTGACGCTTCCAGATCGCGCCCAAAATCTAATGCATCACTCAGCGATAGACCCTGATCTTTCCGATATCGCATATGAAGTTCAAGAACATTGACAGCGTTGAAGATGCCCGGGAGTGAAAAAAGCTTTTCGGGGATTTGAGAAGCATGATAGAGCCGTAACCAAACCGCAACTTCAAGAATGATTCGAAAGTCCAGCTCTGAATTGCCGAGGACACAGAGGTTCTCGGAAGCCAAGCAGGTCTCTTGCAAAACCCAGAGACGACTGAGAAAATGATTAACAGAGTTCTTTGTCGGCGTAAAGGCGATAAAACTGACCTAAACCAAGGGTTTGAATAGAATGCGTGAATAAAGTCTAGGCCCTTGGTTGAGGCGCGTATGGCACGATCAGTGCGGCTTATAGTGGCACTGGCTAGATAGTCGAGCTTCTGTTGAAACACACGGTCTCGTCGGGACTCACGATGCATGACTTTGACGGATGCGAACGCCTGTCCGATCGACACTTCATTCACTGGCTCGCCGAGATAGACAATATTCCGGAGACCGTGTGAGTAGACTTCTCGCATTAGAGCAACCTGATGACCTCTCTCAGCCTCATCATGTTGGTTGATACAAACGGCATCGATCCAAAGAGTTCGGATTTTGTCATCGAAAGCCAAGCAGTTGAGTGCCTTCGAGCTACTTCGCGGAATGAGCAGACGAGAACCGTCTACCACGAGTACCTCGCAAGGTGTTGGATCACCCCAGCAGTAGGAGACGGTTTCGTATGTCGCTTCATCGAGTGGTTTATGTTCCAAGCGTCCATGGAGAGTTCCCAGCCCAGCTTGGCGTAAGACATGCAGGAGTCGAATCTCATTAGTCCCCTCCTTAAGCGGGAGATATTGGAATTCCGGCAGAGAGTCAGGTGTGTCAAGGTGAGCTCTGCGAACTCTTTGCCCGATGGTCTCTCCCGGAAGAGCTATGACTCGATCGCATGGAGGCCAGTCTCGACGGAGGGAAGATGGTGACCGAGCAGTTTTGCGCGACTTGTTGCGCGTATTAGAGTGATGCATCGACCTTCCTTTTCGCTTCATGGCCGACTTTGTAGACGAAGAGCATATGAAGAGGACAATAGCGTGGTCTTCAGGTCTGGCAGAGCAGGGCAAAGAAAGAAGCAGCGTAGTCTCGAGGTCTTAAAAGAAAGGCTGCAGGACGACACTGCCCCCGCCACAATGTATGCGGCTCGGCGAGTGCCACATGCATGGATGCCTCAGACCGGTGACCAAGCCGCCAGCAAAGGCATTTGCAGAGGCTTCGAAGCAGCTACACGGGCTGTGTCTTCGAGAACAGGCCTCAAATGAAGACCGGAAACTCCTGAGCAAAGACGGCCGAAGCCGGCTGAATCGCAACCTCATTCATTCATGATGCGTACTTCCTATATATGCCGCATTGACGGCTGACGGCACTTAGCTCGCACCTGCTTCTTGGGACGCTGCTCCCAGAGTGTAATGCATGCTGCCGGAGCCAATATGGAAAGTTTGAAGCATCAGCCCATCGACCATCGCCATATAGACCCTTCTCATACTCTCCCTTACGCTTTGTAATACCACCTCCCTCATGCCCTGCACTAATGAATCCTCCTCAACCCCTCAACCATACCCCTCAAACCCTCCAAATCCACCCCGGTCCCATCTAATCCCTTAACAACCTCATTCTGCAAAACCTCCGGCATATCCAAAAACCTCTCAATCAACTCCCCATCCACAAATCTCACGGGTCCCTCCTCCCCCATATCCCTAACCTGCGTCTTAAAACCTCTAAATTTCGCGAACCGAACCCCACCAGGACTCTTAACCATATCAGCCATCAAAGTCTGCATCCTCATCAACAGATCCTGCCGATCCTTCCCAATCTCGCAGTAAACGTAGATACTTCCGTCTGTGGTTGCGAGGAAAGCTTGTGGGATGACGACTGCGCCTGGAGAGGGTTGGACGGTGATGGGTCGGATGCGGTTAACCATTTCTCCAAGGAGGAATTCGGAGGTCACGCGGAGACGGCGCCGGTCTTCTTCGGAGAAGCCGTTGATGTCGTGTTGGAGGACGATGAGGTTGCCTTCGGCGTCTGATTCGAGGTAGGTGTTTTCACTGACGCGGGCGCAGGCTGTGCCCCAGAGTGTCTCGAAGTGGCGGGCGACTTCGATGAGAGAGTCGGGTTGACCGCGGCGGCCGGGCTTGAATTCGAGGAGGGAGAGGGATTTCATGAGATCGGTGACTGCTATTGTGTTGTTCGTGACGCAGACGTCGATTGGTGCTGTGGCTGTTCGGTAGGAAGCTTTCTTGGCGAGCGCTGGTGTGGAGGCTGTCTGGTATTCGAATTCGTATACGACAATGGTCTTTACGAGAGCGGCAACGATTCTACCCTGGCAGACTGCAAGACAGCGGCAGGCACCACGAACCGCGAGCTCTGTGACCAGCTTGATACGCCGGTCTTCCGTAATCTCGAGTACCAGTATTCGCCCTCTGGCATTGTTCGCGTCTTGATCATCCAGGTATGCGGTACCAACGACGAACCGCTCGGCCTCCTCGCCTGAGCCATCGTCAAGTTGACACCTAATGACGCATTCGATGAGCTCGTCTTCATTCAATGCCCAGGTATCAAGCTCTTTGAAAGCGACCTCGTCGACGAGCTTGAAATGCGACTCGACTTCTTCGTTGCCCGCAGAAAGAGTACGCTTGATGCAGCCAAGGCCGAACGCCTTAAGCTCTGCCGAATATGCGATTCGTCGTACGGTCTCGTGAATGAAGAGATCTTGCACATGTGTCGTCCTTTCTTCGTCCACGATCGCAATCTTGAGATCATTTTGACCATCCTCATCAGTTGTGGCAATAGCGATGGCTCCCGCGTAGTCGCCAAAGCTGTCGAAAGATGCTATACATGTCGCGTTCTCTGCTGTCACAGCAGAGTAGACCAGCCTTCCATCTGAGCCGTAGATCAGGGAAGGATGCTCGCACGTGGCGAAGACGTTCTGTAGTCCGTCTGCTCGTGGCAGTGCTGCGAAGTTGGCTTGCTGTGTGCCAAGGATAATGCTTTTTCGTGCTGAGAATGGTTGTTGTGCGGAGGTAATGCTGTAGGTGACCACATTGCCATCTGCGAGTCCTACGAAAAGGGTCGCAGGCTGATCCTTGAGTATATTGGCCACGATCAGTGATCTGGGCACTGCCAGAGAGTCATCTTCCGCCACAGTTTCGCTGGCTATTGGCTGTAGATCCTGCAGAGAGAGGAACGAGACCTTGCTGTCTTTCCAAAAGCCAGCCACGCATGCGTTGGGTAATGACGGTGAAAGCGTTATGCACGAAACTTGCTCTTCACTCCCGAACTTCCGCTCAGCTTGCACTTGGATGTTGGAAGCCGACAGATCCAGGACCACTAATGCTGCACCTTGCAGTGACACCAGAATCTTCTCGTCATCAGCCGCTACCGCCGTAATCGATGTTCTACTTGGTGCCTGCCAGCGATCCGTGACCATGTCACCTTCGGTGTCGGTAAGGAGCACGGACGAGCTAGTCACTTGTACCGCCCTTCCATCATGTAGATTGCCTGCATATAATGTGGCATCTGAAAGTTCAAAGCCGCGGAATGAGTCTCTTGCTTCAATGTCTCCATCTTCTGTGAACACCACCACATTGGTGTGCGAGACGTGACTGACGATAAGTGTGTCGACACATTGTGCTGCAGCACTGGTGCGTAAGCTGAAAATGGAGGAGATTGGGGCACCAAGATCACCAAGACTTCCTCTATCCTCGAGTCCGACACCAGATCTTACAGACCGCAAGCTGCCGTCATTGAATGCTCCGGACCCAGTGACGATCCTTGCTTGTCCACTCGAAAATTCGTTTACGGGTGCATCCAAACTCCTATTCCCCATGTCCATGACTGTGAAGTCCAAGATCGGTGCGATGTTAGGGAAGCTTTGCAGCACGTCTATTCGCTTTGGTGAGATTTGAATGACTTGGCTGTCACCCTGATGGCTCCCTACGAACACTCGTCCTTCGTCCAAGTAGACCAATGTGCTTGCTCGACTGGTCTCTCCAAGTACATCAATCTGTAAGCTTTGGTAGTCTCCGTTTGCTGAGGTATTGACCATGAGTAAGTAAAGCTTCTTGTAGTCGTCTGCTAGTATGTATCGCTGCTCGTCCAATTTGCACCAGGCTACGAACACTGTCGCATCTTCAAGCGGTTGCGAGTCCTGAACCTTGTGCTCCCACTCATCGACGTATGTGATCCTGGTCTCGCCTACGACCAAGAGACCGTATGTGGGTGCAGGTAGCGGTATCATAAAGCTTGAGCCCTGCTCTAACGAGCCTGTGACATCGACACCCTTCTCCAGTTCTGCAGTTGCTGGCTCCTCATTCGGCCTCAAACTGGGCGAGTATTCCAGCTCTCTGATCTTTATCCGAACTTGATTCTTGCTGTCTTCGTATAGTACGGCAAACATGGGATCTGTCTTCCCCCGAGGTCCAGTATCTCTTCGATAAATAAAGCAGCTACTTCTCACAAACAGCTCCGGGATCCTGACTTGGATCGGATCTCCCAATTCTCCAATTTCGTTGTCGGCGGCTTTTCGTTTGCCCTTTCCAGCATGTGCAATTGGCAGGACATTTACCACTCCTTCATAGACCTCCAGAGTCATAAATCGACTCGTAGGGTCAATGTGCACTCTATCGCCTGTTTGACTGTCTCTTGCTGCCTTCTCGGCAATGTCGACCATGCTCTTCTCGGTCTTGAGGTCCTGTCGTTCGCCATCCCAGCTAAGGGTGAAGTAGTTGTACCGATCTGTACCGACAAATAGGTGATCCGTTTGACTCGTGGCGGGTCGTAGCTTGTGTAATAAGGTGACCTTGCCATATATCGCCTTCGAATGCTGGAGGACTAGAGTGGTATCGCCAGGATTTGCCCTCCATATCTCCAGCCTATTCGCTTTTGCGACAACCAAGTCTTCCGCATCAGGCGATGTGAATGATAGCTTCAAAGCATGTCTAATGCTCGAAGGCCTGTGGATTGGGGCGAGATACGCCATATCGCCTCTGGCGCTGGCGAGAGGTCTGGTCTAGGTGTGGAATAGTGGCAATCGCTCAACAACTCCCGATGCCACTTCTCCTATGTGACCATCTCAGTCCAGCTGAATATTGGCACATGAAAGTGGGTATTTCTGTTTCTGTTCAGCGGAAGTGAATGTTCTAAACTCCGCCGGCGAGTGAGCTGCATCATCAATCTGAGCTCCATCGCGTCAAACCGCGTCTGCGACCTCGGCTCCACTTCCGCCCTATCAAATGCTTGACCAGCACATGAAATTTTGAAGCCCGACCATTCCTTGCGACAACACCATACTGCCTCATAGTCAAGGCATATCATGGCGCGTAAGTCGCCTATATCGTTGCTTTGCCTGAGAAAGGTCATATTGCTTTCATACTAATACTCATGCCTACCAGCCGTCAAGGAGGAAGACGACCCAGTCATCGCGGAATACGACGTCTACCTCACACCACCTCTCGCAGAACACATATACCTTCTGCAGTACCCGAATCGACCTCGATATCGTGGATACAATAGCCAATATGGAGCGACTCCAGAGCATATGCGCATCAAGCCGCATAGCGGATATATGGAAATGGACATCAAGCTCAGCACAGAGCACAATTTCAACAAATACATGGGTCTGAAGTGGGGAGATGCGACAAAGGCTTCGAAAGAACTTCATAACATTTCCGGCACATATGGTCCGGCAGCTGGTCTTGTCCCGGCAAAGGCGCGGGGCTTGCAGAGAGGAACGCTCAAAGACAATGCGCAGAGAGATCTGGACCTAGAGAACGATCTGCAGTCCTTTAAGGAGGCAGAGAAGGACAAGAAAGTGCACGACATTCAGACTCTGGGAGGCCAGATTATTCGCCATGATGCAGAGACTGAAGCCGGAAAGCCATACTACTTCGTTGGCGCTTTCCAGGGCGACAAGTTGCACCTGACCAAAATTACTGGCACAGTCCAGATGCGACCCAACTTTCACCATCTTGACGCAGAGGAAGAGCGGTCACGCATAGCATCATCTCGGGCTCAAGCCGATGCTGCAATGGCTGTCACGCAGCCCGTAGCTCAGAGTCTGAAGCAGAATCAAATATCAAATGAAGACACGAAAAGCGTCGAGTACAAGCTCAAAGCAGTCATGGGCGCTGCTGCGATGGAGCGGTGGATCCCGATGGAATATGTTGACGACGAGTCCGATAGAGCATATCGTGCTTTCGAGGAGAAGCTCAAAGTCAGAGATGTTGAGAATGCGCCACACCTGAAGAGTCAGCTGGACAACGATGGCTATCTGGACGCCATCTCTGCTCCGAGACACGATTCACCGACTCGGAGGAGGAAGCGAGCGTCCAGGAAGAAGGAGACGGTAGAGCTGGAAGACGACGAAGACGAGCAGATGGCCGATGTGGACGCTGAGGCTGGAGCAGCTGCGGGCTGAGGAAGCTTGCTGAAACTGCATACCATCACTCATACTCCTCCGAAGCTTCGAAAAAGACGCTCTGACTCTGCCATGGCACTTCTGAAAGCTGTCACCAGCAGCGATACTCTCTGATCGTACCTACCACGCTGGTCATCAGGCCCTACGCTCCCAAGAGTTGAAGCAGATCTTGCAAAGTCTGCAATTACTTGTATAACACAGCAGTCCATTTCCGGACCACAACACTCGAGGCACGCTGCAATATCAGAGCAGTACAGGCCATGATCAATGCCATACAAAGTGCTCGTGCGCTCGATTTCGAAAGCACAACCTTGAATGACAACAAAATTAAGTCATTGACAGGATTGAATCTCGAACACTTGATTTCATGTACGTGTAGAGAGCCCCAACATGGCCATGAGAGACTGTCAAGCACTGATGTGATTGAATTCATTGTAGAGTTGCCCTTCGTGTCCCAATTGAGCTCCAGACTACGCATCGCCGAGTATCGTACTCCCTCCATCGTCAAGCACATTCAGGACCATCTCGCAAGTCAACGTAGTCTCCAGCACCCACAGGCGGTCGCTCAATGGCACAAGAGCGCGGCTGGGACGGAGTCACCCGCAGTGAGCCTCTAAGCGGCGTGAGCGGTCTTATCACTTCACCATCCGCCCACGACCTCGCCGCTCTGCTATCTGCGCGATCCCAACACATGAGGGCTCCACGACGTCAGCTCCGTGAAGCCCTTCTCGTTGGAGTCACTGAGAGAAGTGCCTGGTCTCCTGAAACCCAAAATTGTCAATGCAGATCGGTCAGGCAAGCAGTCCCTCCATCCTCAGCTGTCCCATCATCTGCCTCACAGTCAGCATCTCGAAGCACCGCGGCCCAGCGGCGATTGGAAATTTACCACCCATTCCGCCCCATAAACCTGCAACGAACGGTTATACCATCCCACAAATCCTAACGCCATCACAAGCTCCCGATTTCTCTCTTCCAAATCCTCCTGGCTCTCTGCATCGAACCAGCATCTGATCTTCATAGCCATAGTCTTATTCGTCGGTGAGAGGCATATGATCCACTTCTTAACATCATCATAGTGACCGATGAATGTAGTGTTGGAGTAGTAGATGGGTGCGAGAGTTTTGCGGGTGAGATGGTTGAGTTGGAGTTGCGATGGCGGTCTGTAGGCTTTGTTGATGGTGATGAGTTTGGGAGGCTTGATGCTGCAGAGGACAGGCCATGCGAGTTCAGTGATCTGGTCGTGGAGTTCTTGGGGAAGGGCGTTCAGGAGGCGGAAGAATGAGGCATTTTTGTCAGTCAAGGCCATTGTTGGGCTGAATGGGCTACACCAAATCAGTCTATGGGCAATAAAAGCGTTGTGGGGCTCATAAGAAATGCGCTCGCTCACCAGGATGGAGCACAGAGCCGCGCGAGATGCTCTGAACAAGAACAGCGCTTGTGGACTGCCGTCTGCAATCCTGTGTTGTGGGTCGAGAGCACTTCTTTGAGCTGCGTGCCGTAATCTATCAGCAGTACTGGCCTTACGGCGCAGGATCTTAGTTGCAGATCCAGAATTGGTCAAAAAGTGGGAAAGTGAAGTGTAGGTTCCTGCGCCAGGCATGTGGCCAAGAATTGCATGTGCCATCACAACCCGCCTTTCCGCAGCTTAAGACACACCAATCGGCCAACTTCAAGACTTCATCTTCTTCAGGACGACCATCACGCAAGCCACAACACAGTAATAGCGCAAGATGTCTCCGACACCACCCTTGCCACCACGCAAGACACTCCGCCAACACCTCGAGTCTCTCCCACAAGAACTCTACGATCAGGTCTATCTCGAGACCTTCACCGCTCCCAAATTCATCATCCACATCACTCGCCACACTGTCAATCCGTTCAAAAACCTGCGCGAAGTCAGCCGCGCCACCAGACAGAAGTACCTCGAGTCGCTTGGCAAAACAACGACCTTCTGCGGCCAGGACGGTGTCATGGGGATGTGGCTATACCGCATCGACTGGGCCTGGAGGCTACGCGATGTGAGGGTCTTCCTGCAGCATGATGTGAAAGCTTGGCCTGAGAGCAAGATGTGGCCGAGCGTGAATTGGGGCAGGGGAAAGTGGAAACTACATGCTTGGTGTATGGCTCGGGAATTCTGGTTTGAGATTGAGGTAAGTGCTGGGTCCTGTTGAGAACTGGGTTGAGCGTGTTACTGACTACAAGTACAGATGATGGCTAGTCTGGAGGATGCTTGAGGATCAATGGGATTGAATTAGCGCGAGATCAGGCAGCTCCGCTCGATGCTGCTTTACAATGGCAAGAAGGTTGAAGCTGTGTGGCTAGATGATTGTAAGAAATCTAGAGCGCTTGAGGCGAGCTGGTCGCGGTCACAGCCCGAAATAACTCCTGAACCCCTTCTGCGGCTATAGCTTCAAGATGTCGCTCAGCCTTCAAGCTCTTCTTTGTAAATCGTAGAGGAAGACCCGCAGCTCAAGTGGCGTTTGCTGCTCTAGTCCGGGTACGGTTGCCAAGGCAGCACATGCAGGGACAGTTTTGGTTGTAAGGTCCGTGGCACGCCGTTCTTGCAGCCTCGACGGTCCTAGTAAAGCATTTTGTCGCGCACCGACTGCTTCGATGTGCTTCATTGGTCATCAACCAATACAGAGCCTGCAAAGTGCAGTCGACCAAGATGCTTAAGCTCAAACTGGGCAGGGACATGAGTCCGAGCCAGCGTCAAAATGCCATTCTTAATAGAAAGACACACCAGTCAGACAAGACTCGTGATACTATTCGTAAGATCTTACTTGAAGAGGCTGCACACGAGCGGAAGAGACATGACAGAGTCCCATCCGACACATTGCCATGGCCAACCCCAGAAGACCTCCGCCGCCTCCTCAAGTCCTTGCCGCAGGAATTGTACAGCATCATCTACGACATGACCTTCACAGCTCCTCCAAGCATCATTTGCATCTCCCGCAAAGCCAAGTCGAACTTCATGAATCTGGTCCATGTCGACTCTGCGTCCCGAGCAAAGTACATTCAATCCTTCTGCTCGAACACTATCATCATCGGTGATCGATACACGATGGGACTTTGGCTCGAGACCCTAGACTGGCGCGACGGACTGCAAGACGTTCGAGCCTTCATTCATTCTGGAGAGCGACGTCGTGGGAGACGCCCTTGTAACCCAGCTTTTCCGAAATGGTATATTGCGTCGGCTGAACTCCGGCGCCGTGGATGTGCTCAATTGTTCAATTATGAGGCGGAGGTGTGTATTAGGCTTCAAGATTGCGAGACATCAAACGATCAAATGCTGACATGGGACAGATGATGGAGAGTCTCAAGACGAAGAAGTAGTACTCAAAACGCTGCCAGTGTCGGAGGGACATGGAATGGTACGAGACGGGTCAGAGCGATCGAGAAATTGACAGCAGTATTGATCAGAAGATGCGAACAGGGCTCAATCTCAGCGTACGGCGAATTATGCCCTCTCCATGATCGCGATTGCTAGTGAGTAGGGCGGGATGGAGTAGGTTAGCACAGTGAAAACAACGTCCAAATTTATTGCTGCGGTCTTCGTTACGCACGCAAAGGTACCGCTCCAGCATAATGCTTAGTGGACGAGCAGACTCATGATCAAGCTGACATTCATGAGGCAGGCTGTCTAGTCTTTATGACTCCATCCTTCTCCAGCTGCGCAATATCCTTCACGCCTAGAGCTTCAAGAACCTCGCTGGTATGCTCACCATGTAAGGGAGGAACACTGCGGATCGTAGCTTTGGTGTAACTGAACTTGATAGCCGGACCAAGAACTTTGATTTTGCCCTTCTTCGCCGCAGGCAAATTAACTTCAGCAACCATATCTCTTGCGTCGGTCTGAGGATGATCGAAAACTCTCTCCATATTGTTGATAGGCGCATACGGCATACCCGAACCATCGAATGCCTCTAGCCACTCATCAGTACTCTTCGCAACAAACAGCTCTCTGAGCATAGCGTAGAGGTCTTCTCGATTCGTGACTCGATCGCCATTGCTCCTGAATCGAGGGTCGTCTGCCAGCTCCGGTCTGCCCAAAATCTTGACAAGATTGGCGAATTGCTTGTCATTGGTGGCGCCGCATACAAAGTACAAATCACTGGTCTTAAAGGCGTCATATGGGACCACACTTGGATGTTGAGCACCCCACCGCTCAGCCTCTACGCCAACGTTCAGCCAGGAGAGAGCGACGTTCGTGAGTAGTGCCACTTGAGTTTCAAAGAGGGAGCCATCAATCTTCTGGCCCTCACCGGTCCGCTCTCTGGCAAATAGAGCAGCCATGATAGCGCCGTGCATATACAGTCCAGTCGACATGTCTGTCATGCCTAGACCAGGTCGAACAGGACCTCCGCCTCGCTCACCTGTCAGATGCAACATTCCGGCTTCAGATGCAGCGATCATGTCATAGCCAGCACGCTTCTCGAATGGTCCGCCTGCACCATAGCCGGACGTGCTTGCGAGAATGATTCGCTTGTTGATCTTTCGAAGGTCTTGGTAGCCAAGCTGGAGTCTTTCCATGTTGCCAGGTCTGAGGTTCTCGACACTATGCCTTTTCAGCCTGAGACTCGGTCGTCATATTGGGGTGTGTGCATACACAACGTCAGAATCCTTGACCATGTCCAGGAAGATCTCTCTTCCCTTGGGATGCTTCAAGTTCAGACATATCGACTTTTTATTTCTGTTCACAGCACTGAAGTAATTCGACATGGGCCCAATTCCAGGCTTCCACATCTTTTCTTCGCCTTTGATCGTCCAGTATCGGGTATCATCCTGTGAGACATGTTTCAGCTTGCGGTCGAATTGTCCAGATTTTGAAGCTCGATGTGACTGGAGAACGAAAAGGTCCAGACTCACACCACGATCGACATCTTCAATCTTGATGACTTCCGCGCCATAATCCGCTAGAATCTGTGTGCAATACGGTGCCTAGGATTGTCAGTCCCGGCTGATTATCCTGATGCGAGCGAATCGAGCTCACAGCTAACACTCGGGAGAGATCCAGTATCTTGACCCCAGCTAGAGGACCCTCCGCTGTACTTGGTACAGATGAGTACACCCTCCGCCATGTTGCTATCCTCGGTGTCCGTGGGGCCGCTGGCAGAAGAACTCCGAAGGCTGATTCAGATCGGGATCCTGGCCGGGCTGTGAGCCTCCAGCCTGCTAGCAATGACTTCATCACTAAAACGTGGCATCCGAGAGACCATTACTGTGAGAAGTCAAACTTCTAATACAGCTCTTTTGCGAGCTTGCACATCGTTCACTTTAGACACCTCGGCCATTGGTGAGAACAGTCGGTGGCAGGAATGATGCGTCCCCGCCTCAAACGAAGTGAGACGTTGCCGAGTGGACCGAACATGGGTCTTACTACAGAATTTCCTGGCATGAGCGCGTACAATCAGAACCAACCCCCATCGTCGACCTCGCACTCAACTTCGAGATGGGACCTGGGTCTCTCCAGGAGCGAACAGGAACTCGATTTCCTGAACAGCATGGCCGCCAGTCTGAGATGTAGCGTGCTTCGTCAGGCACGCAACATACGACGAGCAAGCGGGTCTGTCTCTCTGCGTCACCACTCTGTGAGTGCTACGGCAGTAAACAACGCGTCTGCTGTGCGAATACTGGAAGTCGGGCCTCGCGACGGTTTACAGAACATCAAGACACAAGTACCTACACAAACGAAAGTTGAGCTGATACGCCGCCTTGCAAACACTGGCCTTCGAAACATCGAAGCAACTTCCTTTGTGTCACCAAAATGGATTCCACAACTAGCTGACAGTCAGGATGTTCTCAAAGAAGCCAAAACAATCGGGGAGCCTTTGGGTATCTGGCTTCCTGTGCTAACTCCCAACATGAAAGGTCTGGATCGAGCGGTGCAGAATCAGGCAAAGGAAGTGGTCGTGTTTGCATCGGCCTCGGAAGGCTTCAGCTGGAAGAACACCAATTGCTCGATAGCAGAAGCTCTCAAAAGGTCTGAAGAGATCGTGAAAGCAGCAAAGGCCCATGGCATTCGAGCACGCGGTGTAATATCTTGCGTGGTTGCTTGTCCCTATGATGGTCCGACAGATCCTAAGCAAGTTCTGGACATTGCAAAGCGTTTCCTGGAGATGGGCTGCTATGAGGTCGGCCTTGGTGAAACGATTGGCGTTGCCACGCCATACGACATTGAGAAGTTGCTTCGTGTGCTGCTCACTGAGATCCCAGCAGAAAGGCTTGCTGGACACTATCACGATACTTATGGGCAAGCGATTGCAAACGTGGTCAAGTCGTACGATATGGGTCTCCGAGCTTTCGACAGTAGCGTTGCTGGACTTGGTGGGTGCCCATATGCCAAGGGCGCGAAAGGCAACCTCTCGACAGAAGACATGGTGTACACTTTCGAGAAGGCGGGTATCAGCACAGGAATCGACTTGCAGCAATTGTCGGAAACTGGCGATTGGATCTCGAGAGAGATCAAGATTCCCAACAACAGTAGAGCAGGTTCAGCCATCGTTGCAAGGAGCCTTTCCAATGAGACTAAGACAATTTCCAAGCAGGATGACTCCACTGGCAAGAGTACGAAATGGTCTTTGGTCAACGACGCCGGGGATTACAGGGTGCAAAGGGCTGATAACGCTGTTAAGATTACGTTGACTAGGCCAAAGAATGGTAATGCTCTGACGAACAACATGGTAGAGGGGATTACCAAAATGTTTCAGGATCTGGCTAGTGATCCGACTGTCTTCCACATAATTTTGGATGCAGAAGGGAAGTTCTTCTGTACCGGCATGGATTTGAGTGGCGGCGGAGCAAGCGCTTCAAACGATGCATCTGAGAAAGCAGAATACTACGGCAAAGTCGAAGCACTGTACGAAGCGATCGACAACGCGCCACAGACCACGATTGCTGTCGTCGATGGTCCATCTTTTGGAGGAGGTGTTGGCCTGGCCTTCGTCTGCGATGTTCGCCTTCTCTCCTCGAATGCCCGCTTCACGATGACCGAGATCAAACTCGGTCTGTCTCCCGCGATCATCTCGAAATATATGATTCGAGAATGGGGTATTCCGTTCATGCGAGAAGCAATGCTAGCAGGCCGTGAAGTCAAGCCTGACGAGCTGCACAGGATTGGAGTCGTTCACGGCGTCGCCTCAAGCTCACAAGAATTGCAGCAATTGACATCTCAGTATCTACAGAACCTGAAGAAGAGTGCACCTCGATCTGCCGCAGCATGCAAGCAACTTGTCAGACTTGGATGGAGAGATCCAGGCGGACCTGAGCAGCAACAGTTCGTCACAAAGGTGTTCGCAAATATGATGCAACCTGGTTCTGAGGGCGAACACGGTCTTGTACAGTTTCGACAGAAGATCAAAAGTGTCGATTGGGGCCGATTCCATGCTATGAAGAGCATCAAAACAGCTGCATCTTGAAGCAATACGGACTTCCATTTGAAAGAATACGATGTGCCGGCTCTCGGCTTTTCAGGAAACAGATCTGCAGATGGCCACCTGCTCCGCATCGGAAGGTGGTGACATAGAGCTCAGTAAGTACCTGCGCTAGACGCAGCCGTCCTACAACCCCGCCATCTTCACCTGGTGAGAGCCAGGGCCTACAGTACCGAATACCCGGCACGTAGCAGACACTATCACCACAAAGTGACAATTGACCCTGTGTCGAGCGTTACAGAGAACTTTCAATCATGCCCAAGTACAATCCAGCCGACTTCACCAAGCTATACATCAACGGCGAATATGTCAATTCATCATCGGGAAAGACATATGCTTTGAAGAACCCAAAGGACAACTCGGAAGTCTGCAACGCAGTGCCAATTGCCAACGAAGAGGACGTTGAGCGAGCTGTGTTAGCTGCTGAGGCGGCTTTCAAAGGAGAATGGAGCAAGTTCACAGCCCTGCGACGTACAGAGTGCCTCCACAAGTTGGCCGCACTTATGGAAGAAGAGATCACGCCAATCCTCAGTCTCGATAGCTTGACGAGTGGCAACCCTACTAGCATCATTCCGACCCGGGAGAAAACGTATATTAAGAACTGCATCTTATACTTCAGCGGCTGGACAGACAAGCAAGCAGGCGACTTCTTCCCGGACGATGATGGCTTCACCAAGATTGTGACGCACGAGCCACTGGGTGTCTGCGCAGCTGTCAACCCATTCAACGCTCCAGTGCCGACCATGATCTTGAAGTGCATCCCGGCCCTTGCAACCGGCAATGTGATCATCGTCAAACCATCGGAAAAGACTCCACTTGGCAGTCTGGCACTTGGTCCATTGTTCGAGAAAGCAGGCTTTCCGAAGGGAGTGGTTCAAGTCATCACTGGGGCAGGAGAGACAGGCGCTCTACTGGCTAGCCATATGAGAATTAGGAAGATAAGTTTTACCGGGAGCATACCCACTGGCAAGAAGATCCAAGAGGCGGCGGCCAAGAGCAACCTCAAGCGTGTGACACTTGAGCTCGGAGGCAAGTCGCCAGCGGTGGTCTTTGATGATGCAAATCTAGACAATGCTTTGACCTGGACTGTCAACGCTATTCTAGCAAGATCGGGCCAGGTCTGTGTAGCTGCTACTCGAGTTTACGTACAGTCGTCGATTGCTCAAGCTTTCATCGACAAGTACACCGAGAAAATGAAAGCTGCTGTTAGTGATCTCGGCGATCCTCAAGACAACACCATCAAGATTGGCCCTCTTGTCGATCAGAGTCAGTTCGAGAAGGTCAAAGCAATGATTGATAGAGGCAAAGGTGAAGCCCAGCTCGTAGTTGGGGGAGTACAACACGGTGACACCGGATGCTATATGGAACCCACACTTTTCTTGAACCCCAAGCCTGACGCCGAGATTTACAGGAATGAGATCTTTGGACCCGTTGCTGTCATCAAGACATTCGAGACTGAAGAAGAGGTGCTCAAGATGGCCAATGATACCGAGTACGGATTGATGTCCGGTGTCTTCACGAAGGATATCACTCGAGCGCTGCGAATGGCTAAGGGTCTGGACAGCGGTGTTGTTGGCGTGAATTGTGTTAGCTATGTGAGTATCGGAACATCTTTCAGGTTCACCCTTGGTTGCTGACCATCTCAGATGAATATGCAAGTCCCGTTCGGAGGCCGCAAGCAGAGCGGCATCGGCAGAGAGTTTGGCGAGTACGCATTGCGTGCCTATACGGAGCCCAAGACGATCTTGATCAAGTGAGTCCTCCATTGGCCTCTCTTTACAAAAGCTCCAGACTGACGCTCAAGCAGCATGAATGCATGAAGCATCTTGTATCGGTTTGCGAACTTCACTGTGAGGGTGTTTCGTGAATCATGTCGTTTGATCGATCCCAGGAAAATACGCAAAGTCAATGCACGCTGAATATCAAATATATCCTGCCGCTCAATACGATCTGGGCAGACCCAGCACCCTCTCGCCGATATAATTCAAGATCATCTCTCTGCTGACTGGCGCCAGCCTGGGCAGCATTGCCTCTCTGAAGTATCTTTCAACGTGGTACTCCTTGGCATATCCCATGCCTCCATGCGTCAGAACCGCTCTCTCTGCAGCTTCATACGAGGCATCGGCGGCCAAATACTTGCATGCATTAGCATATTCGCCGGTACTGTGTCCAGCATCATACATCCTTGCGGCTTGATAGACCATCAACCTGGCAGCTTCAACCTTCACCCACGAATCCGCCAAAGGATGCTGTATACCTTGATTCTTCCCAATCGGACGACCAAACACCACTCGTTCTTTGGCGTACAAAGCAGCCTTTCGAAGAGCCACAAAACCCAGACCAAGGGCTTCCGCACCAATCAAGATACGTTCGGCATTCATACCATGCATAATCAGCTTAAAGCCCTCACCCTCTTCACCAATCAGATCTTCAGCCGGCACCTGCCAGTTCTCAAAAAAGATGACATTGCTATCCACCGCAGCTCGTCCCATCTTCTCAATCTCAGTAACCTTAACCGCCTCACGATCCAAATCAGTATAAAACAGCGAAAGCCCTTGCGTCGGCTTCTTAACCTCCTCAAGCGGCGTCGTCCTAACAAGAAGCAAAATCTTCTGCGCAGTCTGTGCCGTCGAAGTCCAGATCTTAGACCCATTCACCGAATAGCTCTTCCCATCAGAGTTCTTCGTAGCAAGCGACTGTAACTTCAGCGTATCCAACCCCGTATTAGGTTCCGTAACCCCAAAACACGCCCTCTCCTCGCCCGCGATAAGAGGTACCAACCACCTCTTCTTCTGCTCCTCAGTGGCAAACTTCACGACAGGTTCCAGACCGAATATATTCATGTGCACTGATGATGCGGCTGCCATTCCTCCTCCAGATTCTGAGAGTGTTTGCATCATTACTGCTGCTTCTGAGATTCCTAGTGCCGAGCCGCCGTACTCTTCGGGCATACAGATTCCCAGCCAACCATTTTGGGCGAGATCGCTGTGGAGGTCTAGGGAGAATTTGTGGTTGACGTCCAGGTCTTTCCAGTATTCGTCGGAGTATTTTGAGACGATTTTGGAGATTGCTTCGCGGACTGTTTGTTGGGATTCTGTCCAGTCTACGTTGTAGGATTGTAGGAATTCGGTTGCTGGGGCGTGGATGTATCTTCGAGAATCCAAGAAAGGGAATTGACTCCGGGAAAGATTGCATTGCGTTGGTATTGAGAACTTGTTGCCACTATAGGCGGTTCGCCTCTATACATCATCAGCTTTGTCTTCGTTGCAAGCATTTGACTTACGAGATTTTTGATCAACGAAGCCATGTTTGATAGAATCGGTCGGTATTCAAAGGCTGAGTCTCTTCTTCACCTCCAAGACAACTAACAAGACAAAATTTCGATTACAATATTTCACATGGTATTGAGAGTGCCAACTGAGATCTATCATCCCAACCTGGAAATATTGCGGCCAATGGTCGAAAATATCGTCAAACGAATGCAATTGGCCAAAGTCACATTGGCAATAGCTCTGTATCACCCTTCAAGGCTTTGCTTAAGCCAAGTGACGAGGTTCATTGATGGTGAACGTCGATGCTCGAGGAGGAGGAAGGACGACCCGGAAATAATCGGTCGTAAAGGAATCTACCCCAGTTTCTCTGCCA
This sequence comes from Pseudocercospora pini-densiflorae CBS 125139, assembly GCA_000504365.2. Classification (NCBI taxonomy): domain Eukaryota; kingdom Fungi; phylum Ascomycota; class Dothideomycetes; order Mycosphaerellales; family Mycosphaerellaceae; genus Pseudocercospora; species Pseudocercospora pini-densiflorae. The sequence continues at coordinate 149,790 of KZ107318.1, read as the reverse complement.
GCCTCCTCCTTTCTCCCCTGCACCCCGCTGTTGCTTCGCCGATGCCGCCAACCTCACTCAACTTTCAACCCTCGGCTACACATCGAACTCAATCCTACGCCAGTCAATGCCGACTGATATAGGCAGAATGGCGGATACAAGATGTCTGCCCTTCAATGTCGAAGGCAGGCTCAAACGAGGCTGAGTCCTCCGGGCCAGAGGTTGAGAAAGCTCAGAAAGTCGCAAAGTCCGCATTGGGGACAATATGGACTCAGCTGCAGCCATTCGTGATTGGCGGAGGCTCAGGAATGGTAGCTACGTGTTGTATTCAGCCTGCTGATATGGTCAAGGTCGGGACAAAAATTTCGTCATGATTGTGTCCAAGCTCATCTCTTGAATAGGTCCGATTACAGCTTCTTGGAGAAGGCAGCGCAGGCAAAGGTCAGACACCCTTCGCAGTGGCGAGACAAATAATCCGTGATGGACGATTCCTGGATCTTTACGATGGATTATCAGCAGGCCTTTTGCGACAAGCGACATATGCTACCATGCGACTTGGATTTTTCGATCGTTTTCAGCACTTCTTCGTGGTCAGAGCCGAAGCGAAGGGGACCACCATTGGCTTTCGTGAACGAGCAGCTGCTTCTTTGAGTGCTGGAGGCCTCGCTGCTGCCATAGCCAACCCAGCTGAGGTAGCACTTATCCGACTACAGAGTGATGGCATGAAGCCAAAAGCAGAAAGGGCGAACTACAAGTCGGTGGTTGATGCTCTTGTCCGGATCGCTAAGAATGAAGGTGTGTTTGCTCTGTGGCAAGGGTCATATCCCACAATCATCAGAGCTATGTCGACGAACTTTGGTCAATTGGCATTCTTTTCGGAATCGAAGGCACAGCTGAAGAAGCGAACATCGCTTTCTGATCGCAAAGTCAGCCTCGGCGCTTCTGCCATTGCTGGATTCTTTGCTTCCTTCTTCAGCCTTCCCTTCGACTTTCTCAAGACACGGTTGCAGAGGGGCGGATCTGCTTACAAAGGCGTCTTCGATTGTGCAGTAAAGGTCGCAAAGACAGAAGGTCTTTTGCGGTTCTATCGCGGCTTTGGCACGTACTTCGTCCGGATCGCTCCTCACACTATGATTACACTGGTCGTCGCAGACTATGTGACAGCTCTCGTGAAGAAAGCAGAAGAGAAGGTCAAAGACTAGTTCTCTTTCGGGGAAGTAAAGTAGCTATTGAGAGTGAAAGAATGGGAGTCAGCCATCGCATCAGTGGGATCTAATGCGATCAGCAGACAATCGGGCGTTGTGGGCCGTAATCCTGACTGCATCCTCGAATGGCAGCAGTTCTCAATGTTCATCAACACTGCTCGCCAAAGCGACTCGAACCATCCGACATGAATCCTAGATTTGAACGGGTATTGATGGACACCAATCAATTTGCAGAGGTGGATCTTCGCCTCGGCAAGGGAGGGGAATGTCGATGCTACCGAGCGGAGTGCACTTTACTGTCAACATCAACGCCTCAGATCATTGATACAATCATCAAGACACGATGTCTCGTGAGCAAGACTATCAGTTCCCAGAGCTTCTCACAACATTTCCATCAGCATTTGTAGCGCATGTTCAGCTGAATCGACCAAAGAAATACAACTCCTTCAGCCCAGAGTGAGTGAAGGAAACTCTAGAGTCTCGCAATATGCTCTCCTGACCAGTTTGAGTAGCGTCTTCCATAGCCTAGCACTAGCATTCGATAAGCTCAGTGTCGACGAGAATGTACGAGTGATCTTGATATCTGGCGTTGGTCCGCATTTCTCAGCGGGCCTAGATGTAAGATTGTCCTTGGACGTTCTACTGATGTGGCATGTCATTGATGATTTTTAGGTCACAGCAGCATCATCTGGCGGACCCGTATCGCAACCAATGAAGACGGATGACATAGCTCGCCGAACGTGGAAAGTCAGGCGGCATGTCTATGATTACCAAAACGGCATCAATGCGATTGAGCGATGCGAAAAGCGTAGGTCTGGCCGTTCGAATTTAAGGACCGTCCACTGACAGCGTAAAAGCGGTCATATGTCTGACACACGGGGTGACCTTCGGTGCAGCCATCGATCTAGCTGTCGCCGCTGATATACGATACTGCGCCAAAGGCGTAAGATTCTCAATCAAAGAGGTAGACGTCGGCTTGGCAGCAGATGTGGGAACACTGTCAAGACTGCCAAAGATCGGCGTCTCCTACTCCTGGGCAAAGGAAGTCGTCTACACAGCGCGAGAGTTTGGCGCCGAAGAGGCTGAAAAGGTCGGTCTGGTGTCGCGAGTTGCCGAGAGTAAAGAACAGCTTTTGGAGCAGGGTCTTGAACTCGCGAACTTCATTGCGACCAAAAGTCCTGTTGCGGTCCAGAGTTCGAAGGCTTTGCTGGACTTCAGTCGAGATAGACCGATTGAAGATGGGCTCAAATATACTGCGGCTTGGAATGCTGCTATGGTGCAGTCTGAGGATGTGACGAAAGCGATGATGAGTGGTATCAAGAAGACTAAGTCGACGTTCGAGAAACTTTGAGGTGAATAGAATCGAGACAATGCCTGACATTGATGAAGATCTGGTCAAGAGTCGAAATCCAGCTTTTCTTCAAGGAATACACGACGGTCCGCTCGGTATGCTGGATAGGGCAATGCCAACCCAGGAAGTCCTTGCGGCGTGTCCGAGTTTCTGATCCATGACCATGTTGACTTGGTGCTTAATATCAACAACAACGCTATATTTTACTGCCATCACGTAGAAGGCGCCATGCTCACGCGCTCATTCCATATATTCCGCCCAGGACGGTCTCTCCCGTGCGACTCCCACATGCATATTGGACGCGATCGTTCTCGCCAGCCGCCGTATGTCGCCAGCACGAATCTTTCACAAGCCGCACCTCAGAGTATCGCACAGAGCATGTACCTGCGAAGGGCAGGGTTATGAGAAATAGCATGAAGATATCCATCTGAGGTTCGCGCCTGGCGCCTCAAGAGAAGAGCATGGCCGACCAAGTGCTAAGGGCAAAAGGCATTAGCTTTTCGAAGCCGCTTCGATAATCATGGCCATTCTCATGTATTCTTGGCAGCGGTGCTCAGGCTACATCATGTCTGGGATCCAAGGCTGAAAGTAGCACGAGGCCGAACCAAGAGAGCGTCCGTTCTGGCCAGGTGTGGTGGTGGACCATCAGGCCAGATGCGAATTCACCGGCAGTGCAGTGACTGCCCTTTATGTGCGAGCAACGATCATGTCTCCCCTGAATAGAAAGCACATTTTCATGCAAACAGCATCGCCTACCTCACACACGATATGTATGGCATATCGTCACTACGTCGGGCACATAGACCACGACTCATGGTATGCCACTGACTCGTCTCAAAGTCAATCCTCGCACTACGTCACACTTTCCTCCACACATATGCAGGTCCCAGAACAACCACACTAGATCTACTGCCTGCTCAAACTCCAAACTTCCTTGCATAATAACACATCTCGAATATAACCCATGGCCGAAGTCAAGAAAGCTCTAGTCGTCTTCGGCTCCGGTCCAGGAATAGGTCGTAACGTCGCAGCAGTCTTCGCAGAAGGCGGTTTCTCCAAAATCATCCTCTTATCCCGGGACAAAGCACGATTATCTGAAGATGTCAAGTTCGTACAAGCTGCTGCAGAAGAAAAGGAAGTCAAGACTAGTGTTGATGGATTACCGATCGATCTTTCAGATACTGGGAAAGTGAGGGAAACGTTGACGAATTTGGATATGTTGCTTGCAAGATACAGGTTGGAGGCTGTGCTTTATAATGCTGCGAGAGTGGGCAAGAGTAGATTGTTTGAATTTTCGGCGGTGGATATGGAGACTGATTATCGGGTAAGATGGGCGATTTTTGGTTGAGAAATGTATTTCTTGAGCTGATATTGAATTGGTAGATTTCTGTTGTGAGCTTGTATATGGTTGCCGGATGGGCTTTGCCACAATTCGAGAAGATCGCTGCCAAAGATCCGGAGTCGAAACCAACGCTCTTGGTGACCAGTGGTGGGCTGCACAAGGATCCATTCCCGGCATTTTTCAGTCTGGCCAATGTCAAGTCCGCGCAGTACAACCTTGTCCATTCATTGTACAAGGAATATACGCCAAAGAATGTTCATGTTGCTGCGATTGTCGTTGAGGGTCGAGTCAAAGATGATGCCAAGGTCACCACGGCTCGGCACATCGCAGAAGAGGCATGGACACTGTATGAGCAACCGCAGGGCGAGGGCGATCTGGATGTAGAGATTCAGGATCCTGACTATCTTGAGTTCATTGGAAAGAACGGCTAACATGTGGTGGACGGATTTCTGTGAAGTTTTAAGGCGTGACCGGCGATGGAATTAGAGAAGCCAAGGATTGACCGGCTATACTGTACAAGATTGCGTTCGAGAGCAGTGCACTTCGTTTCATTGCTTATTCATGATAAATTCGAGATGCAGTAGATGGGGCGGCAGTGTCAGGAAACGCTTCAATCCAAGCTGTTCAGCCCTTGACAATTAGCAGTCTCATGAGCGGGTCCGTTGTCGCCAATCGTGAAGTTAAATTGCAAAGGGCAAGCTGGACTGCCCGCTTTGCAAATGGCATAACGAGCAGCAGCATTGTTAAATTCCCAGATCATCTTAGTGACTTGACGCTTGTTCAAGTCAATAAAGTGTATCTGAATGCCTCGCACCGGAGTGTCATCGACATAAAATTGCTACTGAATCGTCAGAGGCAATGAGATTGTGGGCATACGAGATCTTGCTTGCCTTGTAGACGGTTATAGTTTGACAAGAGTGTTCCAGCAGGTATATCTCGTCAGAGCTTGGGTCCGAAGGTGGAAGCCCCTTGACATAGGTGTCTATGTATTCTTGAAGGGAATTGGCAGCTGGTGTGTTCAGCTAGGTGGACTTAGCGATTGTCGACGGTGAAGATACAGATCTCGCGTACAACTCCTTGCCTCAAAAAGATAAGCCCCTCCGATATGAACTGGAAGTCCGCTGCATATTTCCTGCTTGCGATGCGTTCCCAGCCCGGCCGCTGCTCAGAGATGGCATCGAATGAGTCGACGAAGGCTTTGGCCTCTGCATCGCCCAAGCAATGGCGGTTCTGATTCTTGTGCGAAGCGCCCGATGTTGATGCGGCGAAGTAGGGAAGAACAGTGAGAATCAGTTGAAGATGCATGTTGAGTTGCCGAGTATCTGGCCAGTGCGTGCAATCTGAATGACTGCGATTTTATGTCTTCGAGAGTTCGACACCGTCTGGAGAAGTTTTAGTCACTGCTTGATGGCTTCTGCTAGTGACGAAAAGTCAAGCGAAGCCTGATGTAGTGCAGGTCAGCCGTGGCGTCGCTTGGAAGCCCTTGAAAGCTCACCAGCTTCCGCCACACACCCATGCAGCACACCAATAGGGCAGATTACATCCTGACCTTCGCAGATGTGATGGAACCTCCTTGTTAGCTCTCGAATGCTGTGAAAATATCGAATCGGTAAGTCGCTCGGCTGTAGCTCACTTGGCCCACGGAATAGGACCATTGGACTGCTCGTAGTCCTTGATCGTCTGCTGCACCAACTTAAGCAGGTCAGCATGCACGCTGGATGGAGCACAGACTAAGCCATGATCTGTGAATGGTCAGTCGCTGCACGCGAGTGGATTTGTTCAGCAAAGCTTACTGTTTGCCATTTTTCTGCCGGTGGTGAAGTCGATTGGCCTTCCTTCCAAATCTGTGACCTTTCCGCCAACCTCTTCGAAGATCAAGACGCCTCCAGCGTGATCCCACATATTGCTTCGCCAGCTGTCGTAGCGAAAGATTCTGATCACAATATGGCTTCGACCAAGCCCTAACGCAGCATACTTCATCAATGACGAAAACAGGTCAACGCCCGGCCATGATGTATTGATTTTACTAGCGAGTTTCTGGTGGAGAAGCAAGATCGTTGATGTGTATGTACTGCAGTCAGACCAGATCAGGCTGTCAGACTTCGCAGTGTCTCCGTGACGTTCAAGCTTGGTAGCTGGCGCGAGTTGTCCGTCGCTTCGCATCGGTCGAACCCATGCACCTTCGCCTCGAATTGCATATATCATGACACCCAGACCGTCTTTGTCGATCTCCTCTTCTTTGATGGTGTCGGAGCTGGCAATGACATTCGGGCAGCCAATGATGCCGATTTCTTCTTTGCCATCGATGAGGAATGCACAATTGATGGCAAACTGCTGTCCTTTGAGGAAGGTAGCTGTACCATCGATTGGATCAAACACCCAAGTTCGCCCGTTGCTACTGCTTTCGTTCTTACCGCCAAAGTCAATGAAGTCAAGCAACTCTTCTTTCGAAACAGGTGTAGCAAGACTGCTGGCAGAGAAGGCCGGCTTAGCATTCTCACACAATTGCCATATTTGCTCCAAGAGTTGCGGACTTTCCCGCAATTGATCTGCGGACTCTTCTCCCAGGAACTTGTCTTCTTTAAATACTCCATGTATGGCGGCTGTGAGCAAGGCTTGGCTGGCGAAGTCACCCACGGTGACAGGTGAGAAGTCCGACTTGGCGATTTGGCCGTCTTGTGCAACAGTATTTCTCTGGACTTCCTTCGTCAATACTGCACAATGCTGGACTGCCGCACAAGCCACATCCAGCTCCTTCTGCAGTCTGCTCATTTTGATAAGTGTTTGTGTAGAAGCGAAAGAACCGAAGTCGTCAAACGAAATGTTCCATCAAAGTGCAAACAGAAATTCAGGCCTGACTAAGAAAGACGTCATCGAACCACTTCACTTGCACTCCTGCATGTGTTGCTCGTGGACACCGTCTCCTTTTGCATACATCTCATCAGCAGGTCTGAAAGAGACACTGGTACGCTCAAGTTTATGGAGAGCGACTTGTGTCGACTGCAGGAGACGTCCCAAGGACAATAAGTACCGTACTCTTGGCCTCTCCGCTTCGTAACACCACACCGCTTTCCTTGCTTACTCTTCCTCCCACAATCACTTGTCGCAAGCAGCGGAGCATTACACCAAGATCTCTAATTAACAAGGAAGTATGTTGCGTCTCTTATACTCCATTCTCCTGACCATAGCGTCTTTCTCTCTCCCTACATCAGCCGCCCAAAAATCTCAAATCTCACCTTGGAAACGACTCAACAACCCAATCATCAAACACACAGGCGAGAAGACTTTCACCCTGACCGCCCCTCCAGCGACAGATATCTGGAGACCCAACGTGACAGCCGACAACTTCACAGCACCATATGTCTATCGCATCTGCAAAACCTCGGACTTCCAGCGAATCTCTGTCACGATCAATGCCAATTGGAAGACTCGTTATGATCAAGGTGGCATTGCTATCGTCTGGCCCGGCAAGAAGCCCTGGAAATGGGTGAAGACCGGGATCGAATTCGAGAATGGTGCTCCTCAGCTTGGCACTGTGGCTACTTATGCCTTCTCGGACTGGAGTTTGAGTCCTGTTGTGCCGAAAAAGACAACGACTTCTAGTTTCCTGGTCGAGAGGAATACCACGGAGATGTGGGCTTACAATGTTGTGAAGGGCGAAAGATATCCATTGAGGGAAGTGACTTGGGTGAGTCGCAAATTTATCATCGTCTTGCCTTTCAGCTGGGTTGCTAACGAGTATATGTATCGGCAGGCATTTCTGGAAGATCGAGGCAAGAAGAAAGCTGAAATGTGGGTCGGGGTCTACGCAGCGAAGCCGACGTACACTGAAGGAAAGCCAGCTCAGAATCTCACTGTGGAATTCAAGAACTTGAGGATTGAATGCTGAATCATTGAATAGTGGTAGATTCATTACAAAATCTCTGATGCTGCATCGAGCATACCCACTATGCGTCAAAACAATGCTGGCCAAAACTCCTCGCTGAAATGCAATGCTGTTGCGAGCGCGTCTCAATGCTCTACGTCAGTCGTATTGTCGACCGTGGGTGTAAAATACACAGCAAACGTCTGGAAGTTCGACTGCGATACGGCACCAGGCGGCGCAATGTTCCAAGTCGACCCATAGCTGCTGCTTCCCAGCTGATTCGTGTCACCAGATCGAATATTGCACGATAATGGGCATAGCGTGCGGCCCTGGGTGTCCTTCACCGGTACCGAAAGGCTGCACGTCAATGCTTGAGACCTGCTCTCCGCTACTGCGTCTTCGAATGTGACCTGCACGAGATAAGGTTGCCCTCCAGGGATTTCTCCGAGGATCTGGTCGCTGATGGCGCCATTGTATACTGGGTATAAACCTCCATTTGCGTTGTTGAGTTGCAGCAGGAGAGCATTGTTCATGTTAGGGTTGGCAGTGAGACCACTGCAGACGTCCTTGGGCCCGCAGTTCGGTGAATTGCCAAAGAAGTTTCCATCGCCATTTGCCACGGCGATGGTTGGGTTGGCCGGGTATACGTATGATGTTACGGTCGATGAGGCGCTGACAGTAGAGTCGGTCTGGATAGACACGTCAATTTCATGTTTTCGGTAAAGCGCGGCTGGTTGTGTAACTCACTTGCACAGTCCTTGTTGCGGTCTTGACATCTGACTTAGTCACGGTGCTTGTGACAGTTTGAGGCTGTAATGAGAGACACTTGCAGGCTGAGGTAATGTCGCTGGCTTTGCTGTACTGATAGAGGCATGATGGCTTTGGGTTGGTGTATCGCTTCTCGATATCTGCTTCCACTGCACGTTTCTGGGCACCGATTGGAGCAAGGCAGGAAGAGATTGTAGAGGTAACTGTCGAAGCAGAAGCGGTCTTCGTGCTTGTGACTTTGGTTATGGTCGCGGTGGTCGTGCTGCACACAGTCCTCGTCTTGGTCACTGTGACTTTAGGGACGGCTTTGGAAGCATCAGTCAGTATTAGACTTGGACTTGCAGTAGTGTATACTGACACAGCAGTGATGAACAGTATGCAGTCACAGAGTCCTGTTGTTTCGCCTTGGCGCAGTTGTTCTTCGAGGACGAGCAGAAGTATGACTGAGGGCTGCTTGACCTCCCGTTCAACTCCCCGGCAGGAGATGCAGCTCCAATGCCTGCAAACGTAGCGAGCAGTAATGTTCCGATCATGATGAGTGGTCCGGTAGAAGAGATGGTACCGACAGGTGGTACAAGGCGTCTTCTCTTCTTATAACATTCCCCTACCTGTATCAACTACGGCACTTTGTTTTCCACGTGGCACACCCAAGTAGAGCTTTGGGCAACGGCATCGCCGTGAAGGCGTTTCTGGAACCAGAACACATAGGCGTTTAGGCTGAGGAAACAAGAAGCCATACCGCAAGTGACACGGCGTTGTCAGGAAGGGGACAACGTCAAATTTCAAGTGCTGCTTTAAGTTGGTATTGATGGCTAGTGGCGTCCTTGGCGGTTCGTAGCGGTATTCTAGACTTCTTAGCAGAGAGCCGTGACAAACTTCGCGACGAGTATGCAAAAGCCGCTTTGGTCTTGCTGACTTGAACTTCAGACGATGTAGTTGCACCTCGTCGAAGAGACATGCATTCATCAGATGAATGTTAAGCACACAAGATCCGGCACAACCGTCCGGGTGGAGCTGAAGAAGTGGTTGCAGTAATTTGGCGTCGCAAGCCACACATCCGGGACAGTACGAGGCCGACCAAAACCATAGTGAGCTGCAACACCGAGTAAAAGAAGTGATCTGGTATTCCAGGAAGAAGAGTCAAATGGAGCTGTGAGAGTGAGGTTTGTGAAGCTCGTCAGGCGTCCAGCACTCCAAAGACATCATGGACCAAATATATCTCGGCTTTCCTGTTCCTGGTCTTTCAGCGTCAACTCAAAGCATCCGGTCGCCGAGCTGTACCATAGCGTGCGCTCGCTCGGGCCTGACATCTTCTTGGTTTGTGAATGATTCTATAGTGAAGAGGAATTGTGTTGACACTGGAAAGTTCGGAAGAGAGGACATCCTGGTACCTTGAAGAGGGATACTGAGCAAGGCTCTCGATGCAGTCCATGCGTGAAGAGCGGGCAGATGATCCCTGCTGTCTCCAAAAGTCCACCTTTCTGACTTCATTCTCGGCGCCTCCCATCTGGTGGAAGACACAACAACGACATACAAGTGTACAGTGCTTCGTATTCTTTCGAAGGATTCATTGAAAGTCTCGCAAGAATAACTGTGTACATCAACAGAGGCAAGACTAAAGCATCACGCGCAGAGGAAATACGAGCCGGGCTAAGCTGGAAAGAGGCGGAAGCTTGCTCTTCCTCAAGCTGTGTCAAGCATTTGCCCCTGCACATGTACGACATCGCACAGCTTTACCTCCAACCACGCTCGAAGTCAGTCCTTTGATGGAACATTGCTTGCCTCATAAGCCTGAGCTACCTACTAGATCGTGCATCGTACCTAGTTTCCTGCTCAAAGAAGAGACATACTTGACTCAAAGAGGCGCTGGTGCCAGCGTAGTGGTAGGTGTAACCGGATGACGGCAACGGATCGCTGTTATCATCCGCAGCGAACCACTATATAGCTCTCACGAAGGTGCCTTGCAGCATCGACATCACCACTGGCATTTACATTTCAGATCACAGATTCCGTTTCGCGAACAAACACCTCATTCGAAACACCGATTGTGAACACACTGCAACATCACACCCGCACACAAGAGGAACGATGAAGCTCTTCACTACTCTTCTTGCTCTCACCGGGCTTGCAACTGCGGCTTTGAACACAACCCGGGAATACCAACTCAAGACTGCTGTGAAGTCAGGCCAATCTGGCAAGTCGCGCTACAACAATCTTTGGCTGTCGTCATATCACACCGGTGCCGGCCTCAACGATGTCGTCTTCGACAAGACGCGAGCTGCGGCAAGTAGAGGCTTTCTAAACGCTACAAACGTGACCAGCGGCGATCGCAAATACTACAACCAGCTCTTCGACTTGAATACCACCTTCGCTTGGGGATTCGAGATCGTCGAAAGCGAGAGCGAGTATGCTGGGTGGCAGCCAGTCGAAATGAATGCGGGCGTCCAAGGCTCTGAACCACAGGTCTCTGGTTTCTTCATCAATAGCACTGGCCTGCAGTGGACCAGTGACCCGAAGAGCCCCGGTAGCTCGAGCGATGCTTTTGGCGGTTGGCTTGGTAAGTGCTCACACCATACCAGATGCATCTTACGCTAATACATTTACATAGTCTGCGACTGGTGGCACGGCGTACCGCAGCTCTTCTTCCGCTTCAAGTACTACCCAAAGTCCGCTTACCCAGCTCCAGCCAGCTGTGCAGACATCAACTTGATCCCACAGTACATCTAGGAGAACTGTACTGTTGAGGGCACCAACACGCCTTATGGCATCAACGCCAAGCCAGAACAACTCGTGAACGCTGAGTAGTTCTGCAGCTCTCGATAAGTTCTGGCTTCATATGATACACGGAGACGACAAGGTGTGAGAAAGGTCTTTTCAGCAGGAAGATGTTCTGTATGAAGACATGGATTTGGTTGCTAGCATCAGCATAGCATCAGCATGAATATAACGACGTAATCTAATGAGTATCAAGCCAAGCCTCCTCTGGCATTCTTCCAGAGGCCGAGCCCCTCAAACGACAGCCGAAGCAACAACACGCTCTGGACTCCAACCATCATGGTAGTCCGGCCAGAACCCATGCGACCTACATTCGATTCAAGACCTCTTAGCGCAGCAGTGTCTCTGCCTGTGCGGAATCGTACACAGATGTTCCCGAAGCATTTTATGCATATGGCCGGGAGCACAATAAGGCAAGGACTAACTATAAATACATGAGCAGGACATGAGACATGTGGATTATCATCGACCCACTGCTTCACTAACAAAACCACTCTGTCGGCTCGTTTCCATCACTCTGGGGTGATACGCCATCTTTCAGGTCAATCTTCGGCACTCGCGAAGCTAGTTTCACGGTAATGTTGGCAGAACGATTAGATCACACACGCAGCCACACCAAGCCATCTTAGCTTTCGCAAACTTCGTAAACAATCTGGGCACAATGGCACGCGAATCAATAACATGTTCGAGAACTATACCTGCGGCGAACTATTCATGTCAACAATATCATCCCGACTCTCCTCGTCAAATCTTGTCCCCAGATCTCCAGCCCAACTTCATCTAGCCGATCGATACCAAGAGCAACACGAACAGCAACAATGCAGCTCTTCAATCTCATCGCAACCACCCTCTGCTTGCCTTCAGGTGCCTTTGCATGGTTTGTAAGTAATCTCTGCAACGTAGTCGAGCTTTCAGGGACTTCGGCTGACGTTCTCGGCGCTTTAGAACTGCGAACTACCAGAACCTGGATGGTATGGCAACTGTGTTGGAAATGGAGCCGACAAAGGAACTTATCCATGTGCCTCGGTATGTCAGGAACGCAGATCAATTGAGCTTCAACTGATATGAATGGGTAGATCCATCCCTGCAAAACACAAGGAAATGGATGTTCGCCACTTCCTGCCAATAACCCCGGCGCGGGACTCGCGTATTGTTCGTAGAGAGCTCTCGATGAGGTGAGTATTGGTGGCGATAGGCGTACGATTTGGATTGCTGATCTGACAAAAGGTCGATTCGTGGTCAGAGAAGCGTGCAATTTACTGAGTCCGATGAGAGGTTCTTTGAAGCTTTGCGAAAGATGCTGGACACAGGACTAGTGTGGTGATGAAAAAGACATTGACTTCTCATGCTATTCGAAATGTGCCATCAGCGACGCCCAGCTTTCCTTCGTCTCTATATTGGTCTCCCTATGGCATGCTTGCTGACTGCTCGAGATCTCTCAAAGATGAGCCAATAATGCAACAGCACGCCCCGAAACCCTACCAGTACCGAGCTCTCCCCAAAGACTATGCACGCTATGTCAGTGCAATCTCAAGCTCCCGAAATCATTCAATCTTTGCCACTGGTCTCCGTCTCCGAATGACACGCTGTCCACTATCCTGCAGCTTGACTCAATGAATGTCAAACTCAGGTTCCCCAACTACCCACTTCATCTGCTCCGCTGTGAAGAACTTCTTCCAGTCGAACACCTCTGTCGGCTTCGGGATGTCGTAATCTCTGGCATCCTCTTCGTTACACTCCCACCAATTAAGCGCCTCCTCAATTCGCTCGATGTCATCGGCGGCTTCCTGCAAACCTGCTGCCAACTCGAACAACGCTCCAAGTGGCTGCAACTTGACAGTGATCTGCGCGCGCCAACAGAATAACTGAATGCCCATCTTCCTAACCATCCACATCTCGCATATCGAGATACCAACAACAATGCACTCGAGTGCAGGGCGCTGAGGGTACATCTTGAGGAATGAAGCTGATTTGTTTTCGAGGGCACCGACTTCGACAGTGAACGGATAGGTCGCCCTGTCGAATGAGATCTTAGGGTATGGAAGGTCGTTGTCGGAGATGTCCTTAGCTTTATCGCTGAGGTATGTACTTGGCAGACCTGTGACGGCCGGTACGAGGTCGTGGAATGCCCAAAGAAGGCGGTCTTGTTCAGACTCTCCATGCGCATCGTCGACTGGACCGAGAGCTGGGACGATATCTGGCTTGAAGCCGAGACGGCGCTGGATCTCGGGCGAGCCTAGGATGCAAGATCGAAAGGCTCTGTTTACTCTCTGAGAGCGGAGTACGGTTTTCGCCTGCCATCTCGTCATCCAGAGCCTAGTCTCCCACATCTCGAGAAGAATGGCCTCGAGCAGCTCCGGAGTTGCGAAGACTCGAGCCGCAGCCGACACGGAGTTCGCAGTACTTGCCATGGGTGATGTACTGACTGAGAGCGACATTGGTTGATGCTGAATTCTGGCCGAAAAAAAGGCTTTATAGCTGAGCCGACCAGCGTTCTCGCGCTAGTGAAATCCGTGCGCACGGCCCGCATTCACAAGATTCGAAGCATGTGAAGAGCAAAAGCTGGTACTTGTGCGAGCCTCGCTTAAGAGCTGAAGAGCAGGTAGAGACGATCCCTATATACAGATACATTTGATGGCAGATGTATAGTGAAGATTTGGCAGACACGAGGAGAAGATTTCAAGCTTGGAGAATGTGAAAGATGCACGCCTGGATTTTGCATAATGCTTGCTATGCTGCAGGAGTCTTTGTCCTGAACTTGGCTTTGTTTTGAACTTCTTCCTGGGAGCCAGGCGCATCGACCCCTGCATACGAGGTGTGCAAATGCATTATCGTCGCTCCTTTCCGCTGAGGATAACGTTGCTTCTCACCATGCGATACACTTCTGCCTTCGAAGCAAGTCATATGGCCATCCTATCGCCTCCTGACTACGATGTCAGCAAGACTGCATCCGTTCCAGTCGACGAGCCGGAATGGATCATCGCTCCTCTCTGCGTCTTGGCCCTTTGTTCAACACAGCAAAAACCTCGGAGTACCGTCCAGCATCTCCAGCGCCTGTCTTCCAAAATGCTTCTTCCAGCCGAATTCCTCGCTTGCCTCCGCCGCCCAGTTGGGCTCAAACAGACGCTCATCACGCTCTTCGTTTTGCTTCTGGTTTTCTATACGTGCGAGACTCTCCGCGGCTTCCTGCATCGACATTGCAACCTCCAGTAGCTGTCCAAGTGTGCCGGTCCGTGCCTGCACCCTGACAGTCTCCCAGTCTGTGTCAGAACCCTCAACGCCCACTGTCGGATGGTCATGCCATAAACGGATTCGAACTCTAGGGCTTGCGGTCCGATATAGGTACATGTCGAGAAATGTTGGTTGCTGGATAGTCAGAGTCTGACGGAGTGACTCGAGATTGAAATCACTGAAGTCTACCAGGAGAGCTTCGTCCTCGTCTGCCATCTCGCAGCGACTGAGGTAAAAGCCACTTAGCATCCCTTCGAGATTTACGCGTGGGTGCTTGAAGTGCCTCTTATGCATCGTCAGGCTGCCTTCAGGTGACTTGAGCAGCAATGGGTTGTGTTGAGGTTTGTCCTTGCGCCATTCAATGGCTGAATTGGCAGAGAGTGGTTTGAAGAACAGCTTGTGCTGCAATCTTGGAGACCCTTTGATGCATGCTTGGAAGTAGCTGCTGACTCGTTGCGCAAGAAGGACAGATTGGATGTCGGCCTCGAGCAGGATGGCTTCCAGGAGTTCGGCCGTTGCGAACACCCTCGCGGCTGCTGAAGCGGTATTCGACATTGCGGCCCCGACTGCGTTGGCGAGGTGCAGTGATGTGTCAGTAGAGGAAGTCATGCAGTACTTGAGACTTATCGGAGTCTCGAGACTGGAACTTGCGCACGGATCATTATCACGGGCCAACGCCGGCTAAATCACATGCAAGACGTCGCAGAGCACAGCATATTGGAAAACCGAGTGACCTATCAGCTCTGCTGAAAGTCATAATATTCACCTTTGCTTAGCTACTGACAACTACTGGATCCTCGACTATCATCTCGAGCTGCTCCGCAGTAAACCACTTCTTCCAATCGCCCTCCCAAGGCCACTTCTTGATTCTAGAATCATCCTGGCATGACTTGACCAGCTCAAGCTCCTCAGCCGCTTCCTTCAGACTCGAAGCCAAGCTCAGCAGCATTCCTAAGTTCGCGGCCTTCACTTTCATCTCCATTTGCCACCAATACCGATCAGCACCAGTCCTTGCGTGCCGATGGCAGCTTTCAATGGAAAGGCAGATATACTCAGGCATTGGGCATGAGACCCACATCTTCAGCAGAGAGGCTGAATTGTCTCTGAGCAAGGCTTGGAGAAGATGTCTGTCGGCGATTTCAAAGGAGATTGTGAGACCGGCTTCGTTGTTGTATAGACAGAAGTCCTCAATGCCGTGGAAAGAAATTGGTGAACACCATGGTGCAATCCATCGATAAGGCCTGAGGATGAGGGTGTTCACGCTTGTTGCTCGCTGATTTTTGATACGGGTCTTCAGGCCGAGCTGGCAAAGTAGTGCTGAAGAGCCCTGGATGCAGGATTGAAAGGTCTTGTTGACGCGTTGCGCAAGTAGCACGGTTTTGACGCCTTCGACTCGTTCTGCGTAGCCAGCGATTCGCTTGTCATGTCCACCACCAGCATCGACAGGCCCGCTTCCCAGGACCTCGAGTAGAATCGATTCTAGTAGTTCTGTTGTTGCGAAGACTCGAGTTGCCGCCGTACTTTGTAGTATCGTCATGATCATGTTGTTGGTCTTCTGGAAAATCGATGCCTTGAACACACAGGAGAGAGGAGAGAGCTGTTTTTCAATAGCAGACTGCTTGAATTTGCGCTCTTAAACTCACATTCACAATCGGGAATTGTGACGGCATAGAATGAGGGAAATCAGCGTTGGATTGCGGCAAGTCGCAAGATGAATGCTAGTGAATGCCAAGTCCAGGCGCTTCGCCTCTAGAGCAAGACAAGTGAATGCTGTTTATGTCGAGAATACACATTGCCTGCGCCTCAACGTCATGCTTGTCTAAGCCTTCAAATGGCATTGTGACACCCGAGCCTCTTCCTCAATGGCTCTTCAAGGCCCTCGCTTCCGGCTCCTTGACATGCGGGTTGATCTGATCAGTCTCCTAAGTCCGTCGCTCTTCTCCGCCGTGCCGGACTCGTGTCCGACAAGTGAGAGCCCTTCATGAACGCCAGCGGTACCATGGCTTCAAGATAGGCTCCTCCACAACCATCTGTAGCTGTTCTGTGGTGAGAAACCTGTCCCATGCGAACTTGACGCCACGATCGGGGCCTAGCATTGGCATCTCCTGATCCTTCTCGATCGAGCTCATCGGAGCTCTCTCAATCTCCTGATCTTGGAGTCGCCGGCTGTGAGATATTCGCTGATCCTCTTGCCATTGCAAAGCCGCTTTGTAGAGACCGACCACAAGCTCGAGTAGGGCGCTCACTTTGTGCAGCTTGATTGTGACAACCACCACCTCCCACCTATTGCATCTGGGAAATCTATCGCTTCCGACGCCAGGAAGCAAGTTTAATTGCGCGTGAACTCCAGGTGCTTGCTGAAGGTGCATGCTGAGGAAGGACGAGCGATCGGCCTGAAGCATTCGTTCGAAGAGTGGAGCTTTTCTAACGTAGATAGACATGCAATCCCCAGTGCTGCTCGGAAAAATGGTGACATTAGAGTTTCCTAGTGGGCTGTTGCGCGAGGAAGCTTCGTCTCGCACGTAGTAGAAGAGCAGTGGATTCATTCTGCGCATCTCTCGCTGGTCATGGGGCGCTTTGTCCGCTTCGAAGCCAAGTAGCCGCTGGATCTCCAGAGAACCAGCGATGCATGACTGGAAAGCTTTGTTGACGCGTTGAGCTAGTAGGACTGTTTTGAGACCGATTAGAGAATTGCTGACGTGATAACGCAAATCTTCGCGGTCTCCTGAACCGCTGACCTCGAGCAGAATGGCCTCGAGTAGCTCTGTAATTGCAAATGTACGCGTGGCAGCCGAAGGCTCAATGCTGGTTGCGACTGTGCGTGAGCTGCCTACACCCATGTTGGTGATGTTGTTGAATGAGGTTGAAGTCGCAAATTCCTGTGGATAGGTGTGGCGCGCTAACAACCTGAGGCCATCAACGCACGGACCTAGAACATGTGAAAGCGATGGCAATCAGTGATGGTAACCTCAGTCACCCACTGATTACTGCAGCGAAGCTCCGAGAGACCAAAGCTTTACAGCATTCGCAGATCTATGGATCAGATTCAAATCAGCGACTCTTATCTGCGAACAATGTTTGAAGGAAAAGCAAAGAAACGTAACATTCTTCCTACTCTCGTAACATCATCATAAAGCACACGAATCCTCATCGCCTACGTTCCATCCCTGCTACCGCCATTGGTAGTATTGTCGTCAGTCTCTCCCGTGTCCTTCTCGTGGCCAACGTGCTTCCACGACATGGAAGTCAAAGAGAATCTCCAAATCTCTCCGCCAAGATTGACCTCGTAATATGGCTTCTTGTGATGCTTCTTCTTGGTAGTGCTCTTTCCATTTTCATCATCACCACTTCCACTGCTGCTACTGCTACTGTTGTTCTCGGTATCAGTAGTCTCAGAGTTTTTGTCCGTGGTCTCAGGTTCAGTCTCGGTCTCGGTGGACTCTGTATCAGCATCTTCGTTAGTATTGGTGAGTTCTTCATTTTTCGAAGTCTTGCTGTCCTTTTGGGTACTGGGTGGAGTCTGTCCGGCGAGAGAGGTAGATTTCTGATCCGAGACGGAGTCTTCGCCTTTCTGCTTCTTCGTAGTGAGCGCGCCTGGCTTGATAGTGGCCATCTGGTCTTGCTGAGTACCCGTGTCGTCCTCTCCGTCGGAGGTTTGACTTGTACTCGCAGTACTATAAGTACCGCTCTTCTGCTTATCGGAGCCGCCAGCTGCCATCTTTTCATCGTCCGATGTGGTCTCGGTCTCTTTGTCGTCGTTCTGCTCCGTGCTTGGGCCAGTGGCTTTGCCAGTCTTTTGCTGTGTTGCGGAAGCATCGGCCTCGCTGGATGTCTCGTTGTCTTCCGGAGTGGCCTCAGTGTCAGACTCCGTATTTTGAGTAGTAGCATATCCTGACTTCGGCTGGGTGGACTTTGGAGCACCATGACTAGTCAACTTGGTCTCCTTTGAATCTTCAGCTTCGTTCAATTGCGCTTCTTCTTTGTTGCTCTGATCGCCAGTATCCTCACTGGTCGTCTCAGTGTCCTCGGTCTCGGTCGACTTAGTATCTTCAGGCTTGGCCTCAGAATCGTGTTCTGGAGCAGGAGACCCGGAAGCTGACTTTTGCTTCTCACTTCCAGCAGCCGCATCGGCCACAGATTCAGTATCTTCAGAGCTTGTGGTAGTATCTTCGGTGCTCTGCTCATCGACACTGGGTTTTGACTTGAGTTGCGAGCCCTGCATTTGCTTGCTCTGGTCAACGTCGGAAGGAAGCTCAGTGTCATCAGTGTTGGCATTGGTGTCTTGCTTGGTACTCTGGGTAGCATAACCGATTTGTGGAGCCGGCACCTTTCCGGCAGTCTCGTCTGACGTCTCTTTCTCGGTAGAGGTGTCGACGCCTTGTTGCGTGCTCTGCGTGGTGTATCCTCCTTTGGCGTTGGTGGTCTCCTTGTTGTTAACAGATGCCAGCTTTTCCTCATCAGGCTGCATGGAAGTGTTGTCCTCAACATCTTGTTGGCTGGTGTCCTGCATAGTCTCTACATCTTCATTCGTGCTCGCAGTAGCAGCACTGGACATTTGTTTCTCTGATCCTGCGGCGGAAGTCTCTCCGAGTTGGGTGTCTTCAGGAGTATTGGTGTCCAGGTTGGCTTCTTGCTCACCTTTGCTCTCGCTCTTGCTCTTCTCCTGGCCGCTGCCAGACTCCGCCAGCGATGTGTCATCTGGAGTCGTGCTCTCTGGAGTGGTGCTCTTTGAGGTTGACGTGGAGCTGTGGTGGTGCTTCTTCTTATTCTTATCCGCCTCATTCTCTAGCGCGGGCACTTCTGCGCCATTGTTGGCTTGATCGTCTCGAGCGAGCAGTTGATAGTACGCCTTGAGGAAAGATAGAACAGGGAGATATAAGGTACTGGTCAAGGTCGCGTACCTCGTTGCTATCGATCGGTAGGGCAAAGACATTAGCAGCCAAAGCGGCCAAGAGGGCGACGACTGTGATCTGCATAGTGCTGAAAGCGAGAAACTAGTCGGTGTTGGCGGTCTTGTAATACAATTGCCTTTACATCAAGACATCCAACCAAAGTCTCAAGGCCCAGTATTTATGTTCTCATCTCAATGGCATTGCTATCTTGACGCGTCTGGCTCCGGAGTATCGTGGTGTAGACTGCGTGTTCGGATTCTGTTAGTGCCGTCGTAGATGTGAGATCGATAGCAAAGCAGACGATGAGTAGACGATCTGTGCCTTGGAGTTATATTCATCCTGGGTCGTCGTTCAACGCGAATAGAAAGAGAACCCATGTTGCCGGGGTGTTGTGCGATACGAAGCATGCTTATGCCTGTTCAGGAACACGACTTCTCAGAGACGCACTTAAATGCGAGCAATGGTGACGATGGGTCTCCGGAATATTCGATTCTTGCCCTGTTCCAATCGGCACTTATACTGAGGACACGTTCTTAGCGTATGACTACTTAGTCTGGGAGATCCTCAGTATTTCAACACCTCCGCCTCTTCTCTCCGCACTTGTGGCCAGGATGACAGTCCGGAAGACGACAAACGAGTACAGCTGGCATTTCCTCGTTTCCGCAACCGAACGTCCTGAGTCTTTGTGCGCGAAACCGAGACAACGCTCTGTCATTTCATCTGGAGCCTCGTGGTGGAAGTTCTGTCGTGGAATCTCTGAGCAGGTCGAGTAAATTAAGCCAAACCTTATCCCATGTCCAGAAGCCATACGCCATCTGCCGGACGGGAGAACGACTGTGCCATCGCTGTATGACCAGCCTCTGTAGAGCGTGGCTTGCAGTCGATCGAGCGAACAAGAGGTAAGGAGCAGGACTCGCATCCTCGAACGCGAATGACAGTACAACGTGCTCTGGCCAGCGGCATCGTGCCAATCACCATTTCACCTTCCGCTTATGTTGCAGTCTATATGTCCGGAATGAGTGGTACGCGATCCGGCCGTATCTTTTCCCATTGAAACAGCGATCACAAGACCAGCACTCGACGTGAAGCCCTCACAGTTCTCCTTTCACTCCCAAGCTCTTTCTCTTGTTCTGTGTCGTTGTACGGCGGGTGTTGGGATGTCTTCGTATGGCGTGACCGTGGTTCGAGAGGCACTCATGTCATAGTTGTTTCTAGCAACTTGCAGCAGGCTAAAATACTCCTGGTCCGATGGCGAGGAAGATGTAATAGGTCGTTCGTATGTGCAAGTTTGATGACGACGATGGCGCCAAGAGCGGAGTGCCAAGATACTCTCCTCCGCCTCGAACGTACTCTTGCTTCTCTTACAACACATCTCAGACGACTCTCACTCGTTGCAGTGTCGCTCCATCCCGTATTCTTGATTGCCTCCTCTCTATCGCTGCTCAATGTGTTCCGGCTTCTTGGGCCCTTATATATGGCCGTCCCGATGCTTCTCGGAGTGGTCAACATTTCCATGTATTTGCAACTCAACTCGGGGCTAAGTACAGAGCAGATCTGTTCTCCTTCGGCAAGCCATGTTTGTGGTATGTCTGCGAAGCACCCACCCTGTGTGGAGAGCTATCGAGTCCAGACCCACTGAGCTGAACTGCTGGAGAGCATATCGACGCCAAGATACCACTGGAACCGAGCTTGACGATTGCTTGTAGCTTCGTTTTCGTACTCAGTTGATCCTTCGCAACGAGCTTTGCTGAGGTGCATATTCGGTGACCGGGCGGCATATTGCGAGTCAATCTTGAATGTATTTTCAAGAAGCCGCACCTGCAGGTACCTCAGCCCATAGGCGATCAGCTACCCATGTTGGGATTCAGTCGACACTACTATTCCTTCCTACTCATAAAGACTCACAATAGCAGCTAAGATACAGCGAAGAGATCGCCAGATTCAGGTTCCGCTTGAATCTCGCAGCACCAAACTGCTTCAGAACACAAGTCAATTCCCGCGGACAGAAGTCTACTCGAGATGGCTGGAAATGCAACGACGCCGGAAGCTTTCATGACCAAGAAGTTCGACTATTTGATCATCGGCGGAGGTACCGCTGGCTTAGTGATAGCAGCACGACTGAGCGAGAATGGCAAATTCAACGTCGGCGTCCTTGAAGCTGGCTACGACATCCCAGAAAACACACCAGCAGTCAGCGTTCCCGGACAATTTGGCGATGGCATTGGCACAGAATACGACTGGAAATTCGAGACAACTCCACAAAAGCAACTTAGCGATCGAAAGCTGCCATGGCCTCGAGGCAAAGCTCTAGGAGGATCCAGCGCTCTCAATTTCATGACTTGGAATCGACCGAGTGGAGATGATCTTGATGCTTGGGAGAGATTAGGTTGTGAGGGATGGGGTTGGAAGGATATGCTGTGAGGTGGAACTCGGTCTTTGGGTGATCACACTGCTGACGCAACACTAGTCCTTTCTACAAGAGAAGCGAGAACTTCATAGAGCCAGACGCTCAGACAAAAGAACGTTACAAACAGCACTTTGACGGTGCGGCCCACGGCAAAGGCGGACCTGTGACCATCTCTTTCTGCAAGGAGTACTCAGATGCACACCAATACTGGCACGAGGCTATGAATAATCTTGGTGTGTCTACGAATGAAGCACCAATGTCTGGGTCAAATTCCGGTGCATGGACGAGTTTCAGTGCTGTGAACCCCGAAACTGCGACTCGTGAGTATGCGGCATCAGCATATCTCATGCCGGCGAAGCATCGTGAGAACTTGTCAGTCTTGACTGGTGCTACCGTGCGAAATATCGTCATTGAGAAGGTAGGCGGGGAGTGGGTAGCCAAGGGTGTGAACTTCGAGCACAGTAGTTCGACTTATACTGCTCACGCATCTGGAGAAGTGATACTATCTGCTGGTAGTGTCAAATCACCCCAGATTTTGGAACTCTCTGGAATAGGTAATCCTGCGATCTTGCAGAAAGCAGGCATTGAGTCTAAAATCCCCAATGTAAATGTGGGCGAGAACTTGCAGGATCATCTCTGTAGGTCTCCTTCAAGACTCTTCGGCGTGGGTTTCGCTGACGAGAGCTGTGCAGTGACCGCAACCATCTACGAAATCGACCCTTCAGTCCTCTCACCCGATGACCTGCGCAATGATCCTGAAAAGGCTATGGCAGCTGACAACGAATACAAGACGAAGCGTACCGGGCTGCGCACATGGCTAGCCGGCTCGTTCGCCTACATTCCCATCGAGACCCTCGTTTCCGGCAACCAAGACGACCTCGCAGCCTTAGCCTCTCGTCTGCCACCACAAGCCGCAAGCGCTCGCGATCAAACTATAGCGAGTCGCATCACCAATCCCTCATCCAATCATGGCTACGTTGAATACATCTTCGACGTCGGAAACTGGAACCCATCTACGCCAGTCCAGCCCGGCAAGAAATACGCGACTCTCCTCCAGATCCTACAGTATGCATTCTCCCGCGGAAGGATCCACGTCAATCCCGCCGCACCCTACGATGACCCGATCATCAATCCACAATACTTCGAGAACGAGGGCGAGATTGATCTCGAAATCCAGATCCATGGAGCAGAGTTCGGCAAGAAGATTCTCGAAACAGAACCTCTGAAGAGTTTTGTGAAAGATAGAGCTTGGCCACCCAAAGACGTGACGAAGGAGGAATGGAAGGAGTGGATGTTGGCGAATATGACGACTGATTGGCATCCGGTTGGGACTTGCGCGATGGGAAAGAGTATTGAGGACGGAGGTGTGGTTGATTCCAGGCTGAGGGTGTTTGGCGTGAAGGGTTTGCGAATCGCGGATGCTAGTATCATGCCTTTGCAGATCTCGGCACATCTGCAGGCTACTGTGTATGCGATTGGTGAGAAGGCGGCGAGCATGATTCTGGAAGATGCTGGTGTGTAGATTGAGGTGGTATCGAGTGTCTTTCACAGTATTCTCAGGAGACACAGTGCAAAGCATGCAATGGGCCATAAGCTGACAGGGGGTTCTCTGACGGAGCTCCCGACTGAGGTCGCGGTTGTAGGACGTGCGATATTTGAGGTAGCTTTGATTTCGTTGTTGACATGACCACTTGTCACGCTAGCCGTAGCACTGTTGCCCACTGGAGAGAACGCGATGGTCTCAGTCCCGTTGACAACGAGGCTACCATCACTTGCAAGACTAATCACTTCTCCGTCAACCGTGATCGGTGCTCCACCAGCGAAGAGTGTCTCGCTCCCGATGATGGCTTCTTCCGTGGTGCTGCCATCGCCGCCAGTGATCATGGTCTCGAAAGCGCTAAGAGTCAAAGACGGGTTGACTGACACAGTCGCGACACTTTGGAAAGCCGAAGCAGGAGACGTAAATCCAACAGTTTTGGATCCATCGACAATGAGATTCCCGGACTGGAACTGAATGACATGACCGTCGATTGTGGCTCTTGAACCTGGGTGTAAGGTCGTTCCGTCGACAATTGCAAGTGTGCTGATTTGGCCACTACTGCCGGTCGTAATAAGCTCAGAAGCCAAAACTTCTGCAGAGTCCAAGTTCGCGACGGCTTGAAGCTTCGATATGGCTACAGGCTCGAAGTCCTTGGTGGTTCTGATGGCCAGACTCGAATGCAACCACATGTCCATCAATGATTGCAGCGGCTCCGGGAGTCAAGGTGGTCCCGGCTGCAACAGCTTCTGTAATGCTGTGTCCTTCTGCGTCCACACTGGTAAGCTCAACAACGGATAGACTGGTAGACCCAAGATCAAGAATGGCTTGGCTTTGAGTGTCGGCAGGGAGCATCGTGAATGGAATGGTCCCAACACCATCGACTATTATGGCAGAAGAGCCTAATGAGATTGTATGACCAGCAGTGATGATTGCAGTTCCTCCAGGCTGTAGTGTCTGGCTTCCGATTACGGCTGCCGAATGTGTGACGCCTTCAGTGTTGGTCACAAGGATATCTGATGCCGTAATGTGTGCGGATGGTAAAGTGACTGTGGCTGACGCAACGACGTTGGGCGTCTGCAATGATGAACCCAGACTGTATGTACTGCCACCATCGATTACCAGCCCACCAGGTGCCAATGAGACAACTTGAGTACCAATCGTAATGGCAGGACCGCCCACAGTCAATGTGCTGCCATCTACGATAGCTTGACTGCTTGCTTGGCCATTTTGCGCAGTGCCGTCGATAAGTGTGACAGGTCCTGGTGTTCCGTTTAGCGTTAGCGTTGCGGCTGGTTCTTGAGATGCTCCGGGCACCGGAAGTGGGTCGTGGCCATCGATTACCACACCATTCGTGGCAAGAGACACAGTGTGGGAGCTGATAGTAACAGCACTATCGCCTTGAACCATTGTCTGACCAGCAACAATGACCTGTGTGGTCGGGACACCATTCCCACCTGTGACGACTGTTTTTTTTGAGGCGGTGACGGTCGAGCCATCCACTGGTAGCACAATAGTACCGCCGTTTTCTCCAGAGTCGCTGGCAGCAGGACTGTCCACCGAGATAGGGTTTGTAGTCGGAACTTTGGGTGACGCTTCTGGCTGCACTGCGGTCGCACTGTTACTCTTTGGCTGATTCGGTGACGGAGTCGGGACAACTGGCTGAGGGAGTGGAGTGGATTTGGGCTTGGGCTTCGGAGAATCAGCAGGCGCCGCGGGCGTCGTTGTTGGCTTCACAGTTGGCAGAGACGGGCCAAATGCCGTAGTCACGGCGGTGATCACGGTAGGAGGATCATGTATGCCTGCAAGGATGGGAGCACAACTTGCCCAGGCTGGATCCAAACTTCTCAGTTCAGGCGGTACGGACATCGTAGGCAGCCAGCCGTCCATCCAGTAGATTGTATCCGAATGCCGGTCGCTCACTGACCACCAATACATGTTTGAGAGCCAAGAGGTGCCATGTCCAAAGAAGTAGGCAGACGCTGGATAAGGAAATTCTACGTGCGCCCAATTGTAAGGCTCAGCAGTCAATGTGAGACTCACGTCAGAGTGTGCAATGATGTGACTCAGCTCTTCTTGCCACGAGCCTTGAAAGCCAGGCACATGTGCAACGACACTTGATACTGCATCAGGGTCAATGCCCACGATTTTGTCGTAGAATGCACGCCCCACTACGCCCGGTGCCCATTCGCCGCCTGCATGGCCTGGTGCAGCGTACGTTGCGGTCAGGACATCGAAGGATAGATAGACAGTTGGAGAAGTGAAGGTGTAAATGGTCGAGTTGTACGCGTTGCCAGTGTAGGTATGATATGCAAGACGAGTGCCATTGCTCGCAGTGAACGTAGTGCCATCCGTACAGAGATCGCCATTGCGGGTGCTAGGCGGCCAGTAGAAGATGTCAACCGTTCGTGCACCTATCGTGCAGGGAAAGTCAGACGTTGGCGGAGGTCCTGTACCGCACCACACTTCCTGTTGAGTCGATGTGCCTTGATCGGCAAACCAGGTGTTGCAAATGACAGGGCTTCCAGGTTGGCTGAGCGGACAGCCGTAGGGAATTTGATCATTCAGGCCGCCAGCTGTACTGTATTTGAAGCTCCACTCATCCCAAAGGCTTGCGCACGCCGAGCTGGGAATGGACGAGCACTCAGCTGGCGCCGTACCGGAGAATGCTGGAGTGCGCCCATTGAAGATGCAACTTTGGTGATAGATAGGGTCCAGCTGAGATGTAGTCGTAACGTCGATGAAGCCGGAGAAGAAATAGCTGGTAGAATAAGGCTGCCAAAGAGGCTCGTTGTTGTTAAAGCGAGGGTAGCCGTCGCAAAGAGTGTATACACCCTCTGTATTGATCGCGGTAGAATTCCATTCTACGGGAGATTGAGATGTTCCGACTTCGCTCTCGGCATTAGCTCTCAAGGCAGCGTAGAAGCTGGAGTTTGCAGCCCAATAGGCATGACCTGCGATCTGACAGGAAGATATCCATTCTAGTCCGAGAGACTCGCCGCCGATGGAGACAGGTGGCTTCCAATCAGCCAGAGACAGCTGTGGACATCTTGAAAGTGATGACAGTTGAGCTTTGTTTGTGATAGTAGGGGGTGCAGCAGTCCCGGTTGGTGCAGACTGCGTCCGATTCACTTGGTTCGGTATTCCATATCCTGCACTGGGCGCGGTCCAGGCATGATGGATCAAGGTCGAATTAGAGCCTGTGTATCTTGGTGCCGAAGCTTGCGAGCCAGAGGTCGAGTTGACTATGCTGATCGACAGCACTTGCACCATTGGCAGCTGAGATGTGGTTGGTGCACTTAAGGTACTGTAAAGCGGACTACTTGAGGCTGTCGAGAAGGAGACGGATGGAGACAAAGTCGTTGATATACTCCCTGCGGAAAGAGAAATTCCTTGAATGATGTAGGAAGCTATTTCGCGGCTGCTGGAGTCTCCTTCTTCAGACTGCCACGTGGTTGTCGCACTTGAGCTTGACAAATTTGTATCGACATGACTGCTTCGTGCGTTGTCGAAAATTGATAGACCGGACCTGATTGTAGAAGTTGA
Organism: Pseudocercospora pini-densiflorae CBS 125139; assembly: GCA_000504365.2. Taxonomy (NCBI): domain Eukaryota; kingdom Fungi; phylum Ascomycota; class Dothideomycetes; order Mycosphaerellales; family Mycosphaerellaceae; genus Pseudocercospora; species Pseudocercospora pini-densiflorae. Next base: position 122,892 of record KZ107318.1, on the reverse strand, counting down.
GCTGACAATCGTCGAACCGTGAGTAGCGTTCCCAGTATGTTGTAGTGAAAAGGGGCTGCTAGCTGCTGCCCGGCTGAGAAGCAGAACGACCCAGCACAGTAAGAGTTGCAGCATTTTTGAATCTAAGTGGGTGAAATGGTCTCTGCAAGTCGAAAACAAGCCATATCGACGCTCAACACAAGTTCATATCTGGACGCTGTCTTCAAAGCGCAGTGTTGCCTTCAAACCGTCATCCAGTCACAATACAAGGGCTAAAAATGGTCACTCGCCTGAACGCTGTGCTTTGCGCACATAGATGAAAAGTTGTTTTCTAACCGCATTGCGTCTTAGGTAGCACTGTGACCGGCGAATAGACGACGTTCCTGAGCGCTTGCAAGCATGTGGCGTTATGCAAAGCTGCAAGGCTTCCAGTAACGCTGCGTGCCTGAGTATCTCTGCAGGTACACAGCTCCGCCTGCAGGTTGTCGAGACTTTGAGGCCGCCATAATGACGGGACGAATAGGGGCCAATTGCGGCTGAAGACACAAATGTTGCGCTGTTCTGCTATCGGCCTTGGGATGTCAAAAAGAAGGCAAACAGCGAGGCTGAATCAGCTGTTCAAGTCACTAACAACGAAGTCGCCGCCGAGGTCCAGAAATGTTGATAGATGTTGTGTCAAGAATGAAGGCCGTGGAAAGCGCTGCTGAGTGAAAGAAGTGGCTGGCCGCCGAAAGTCTTGGCACCAACAAGCTTCAATCGCTGTTCTTCAACTCAACATCTCCCAGGTCTCTTGCACTGCAGTACCTTACCATCGCGATGACGATCGCATTTGACAGCCGTTAAACGATCAGGCCGCCGTGGATCCTCTATTTCACTAGATACGACATAAGCATCGAGAACTCCGATTCCTCGTATACCTCTCGTGTCAATGTAGCGTGCTCACAATAGCCTCTGCTGAGACTGCAGACCGGCCCTATCTACACAGTCAAAAGGTTGATCGAGTTCATTGCAAGCACGTCAGTCATAACTCGAAACGAATAGCGGACTCTCGATGCCATACTCATTTGGAATTGGCCATCCGACGACGATACAAATTGAAAGAGATCGCAATTGGAACTATCGAGCTCGATAAAGATTTGAGAAAGAGTGCTGAGTGCATCAATGTGCTGAAGCGAACCTCCGTGGTGAGATCAGGTAAGGGGAGACATCGTGTCGCACCTAGGCAGGCGGCTTGAGAGGCATACTGTTCCTGTCCTTTGGGCTGTGTACAACCTCAGTCCGCGATGCTTCGCGATCTTACATTTTTTTCGCAAAGCATGACCATTTACCACCCACGAGCTTCTGGATGCAAAGGTCGCTTGTGCTGATCTGGCAGTAGTGTTGCCGGGCTCTTTGATGTGAGGGCTAGTCCACTCCTTACGTTGGAAATGATGGAAACTCAGGATAGCCTGGTTCAAGGCACTTTGCGATCGACCATGAGCAAGACAGATATCTGTCAGGCAGCTGAAAATCAATTCCGAATTTCATTGCTAACACAAAGTCAGGATGCTTTACAAATGCGTCGATCTACCTCTTTTGCTGAGAACAGAAGCAAAGTCGAGACCCAGATCTTCGAAAACGCGCATAGCCGTTGGCCGACCTCCTCCCCAGACGCCGCCTCCAGGATGCATGAATGGTCCCGTCAAGTACAATCATTTCACTCCTGGGACGCGATACTGTGCCAATTCTGGCGTGGGTCGATTGATACCCAACTGGCCAGCGTCCATCTGGCACCCAACGATGTCACCATCGGGAAAGCTGGCCGAATCGTTATGGTGATCTAATGGTGTAACGATGTGGTAACTGTCCACAATGTCTGGGGTCGCATTGATTGCGAACTCGCCTAACTTGGTGAAAGTCGCTGGGCAAATTCTTCCTTGATGCTCTCCCAGGCACGAATACCTCCTTGGGCCAACTCTGGTCGCACCATCGCTACAATGTGCAATAGGCCTTTTCCAGGTGGTGCACGAGTGGGGTCTGCATTGGCGATATCACATCCTCCAACGAGGAGCGGATCGGCAAGCTCGCCTTTGGCCAGAGAGTCATAGCCGCGAACGACTTCGTCCAGTGTCAAGTTACACCAGGTATTGACAATGGACTGGTCTGCCACCGGTCCAGCTTTGAACTTCAACTTCTCCTTCAAAGCCATGTGGATCACCACGATACTGAACTCAGAAGGGCGTACGGCTTCAGCAGCCCGAGCCAGGCTGGGGGCCAGACCTCCGACGAGACGATTCAGATGATGCGGGTGAATCTGTGCCACTATAGCATCATTGGCCAGATAAACTCCTGAAGCCGTCTGCACTCCGTAGGCACGGCTGACATCGCCTCCCTTGGTCAGAATCTTGGTCACCTCAGTGTTCAGCCGGATCTGGCCACCATGGGCCTCGATGCAATTGATCACGGCCTTCGTGAAGCTCGACCCTCCACCTTTCGGCACAGCATAGCCAAACTTCTCCAGCATCCCAAAGATGAGATACACATACAAGCCCGTTCCCTCTTTCTTCGGGTGCGCCAAGCAGACCTCGCTGACCATGCGCAACAAGCCCACAGAGACTTTATCGTCCACGAAGTGTTTCTGTATAACGTCCAATACACTGGCGTGCGAGGCCCAAGCAATCTCTGCCTCGATACCACTAGCGGCGATCTTAGACGTGAGGTCGGCTGGTGGTTCGAACATGGCCGGGACAAATATGTCACAAATAGCAAGAGCAAGATCGGAGAAAGTCTTCCATGCTTCCGCATCGCGAGATGAGAAGTTTCGAATCATGTCGATAGTCTTCTGACGATCCTGGTAGAAGGCCATCACACCATTGACAGCCTCGTCACGGAGGACCGTATAGCATGGCTCGATTTTCTTGTATTCAAGTCCGTACTTCTTTTGCAAGTCGAGTTCGTCCTCGGTGATCAGTGGATTGCCTAAGATGAGGTGGTGTACCGCACTATGTCGCTCGGAAGAGAATCCTGGCGAGGTCATTGGCATACTGGCTACGCCTCCGCCTGGGTAAGACTGCTTTTCCAGGACGAGGACTTTCTTTCCTGCTTTGGCGAGGTACGCCGCTGCTGTCAGGCCATTGGAACCAGAGCCAACGACGATGATATCCCATTTTCCTGCTTCTTTGACTGTGTTGACGAGTGGCTGCGGCATTTTGCTAAAATGGGTGATGAGTCCAGATGATGAAAGACTGCGGGTGGTTAAAGAAGCCAGATGAATCAAGGTGTTTTGAAAGTCTAATATAGCTTTCGAGCATCAAACTCATCGCTCTGCTTGTGGCACGAGCGAGCACCAAGCCTTCGGATCCGGCGAGGGCACTTCTCCGTTGTGACAATGATGTGGAGTTGGGACAAGTGATCAGGATGAACGCAGCATAGCATCTCAGAATGCTAACATCTGGTGCCGACACGCCCTCTCACCCCGCACCAACTCATGTTCATACGCCCCTCGAAGAAGTGCCGGTTTTTCTAGCGCTCTTGGACACAAGACTAGATGGAATCTTGGTGTTGTGTTCTCGAAAATGTCTTCTTGGACCCCAAAGTCCTTCGGTATCCCGAGCGCCAAGCAATACAACAGGGATAGACATCGGGATCCCGAAGGCTAGGCGATCAAATCAGAGCAGCGCTGCTCGATTCGCTGCACTGATCAAGTGTTTGGACGGGAACAGCACACTGCTAATCCTTCTCTAAACCGGGCCTCGGAAAGGATGACATCCGTCGCGACAAATGGGCATTGAGTTGTTGGATACTGGCCGCTGCGAGAGCAAGGAAACTCTCACCGATCATGGAGTACACAAAGCGTGAACGATCATACAATCTGGAGTACCGTCTTCATCCCCTTTCTACGCCAATAATTCATCCTCGTTCTGCAGCATGTCTAGCACCATGATTGAACTGCCCCTACCAATGGGTACACCACCCGAGACCACTCCAGAAAGGCCGTACGCAGTCTTCAAGCACGTTCCCATCCCTCTTCGAGACGGAATACGACTTTCCGCAAACATCTACCTTCCATCCTCCACCACAAAGCAAGGATGTCCAGCTCCCGCCATCGCCAGTCTTGGACCCTACGGCAAGGACGTCCACATCGATGAATTCGGGTTGCCAACAACAGACATGTATAAGCAAATGTGTCAGGACGTAACCCCAAGAGGTCCTGACTCCTGTTTCGAGGTCGTAGACCCTCTCGTTTGGGTATGTTGAGCGGCAGCGCTATCCCAAGCATCTGCCTAAGCAAATTTCTCCCAGACCAAAGAATTCGAATACGCAGTCGTGCGAGTAGATTCCCGCGGTATAGGCAAAAGTGAAGGCCGTCTAGACCCATTCGGCTACGAACGTACTCTGGAAATCGAAGACGATGCTGAAGGTCAAGGTAAGTATGCCACCTCCATCGCCTGTGCCTCTACTAACCAAGTTAACGCAAAGACCTCTACGACGTAATAGAATGGATCGGAACCCAACCCTGGTGTTCCGGTAAAGTCGCCACAGCTGGCATAAGCTATTACGGAATGATAGGATACTGGACAGCGATCCAACAACCACCTCATCTAGCCGCTATAATCTGTTTTGAAGCTGCCGCAGATGTCTACCAAGCATCCCGTCGAGGTGGAATCATTGGCGTGAATTTTCAGAAAATGTGGTTTGAATCTTTGGTGAAACCAAGACAGCGTGGTTATGGGATACTCTCGGAAGAAGAACTTGCGGAAGAACGAGCGGACTTCGTGGCCAAGATATCGGAATCTGAGTTCTCGACTGGTAAGCTTTGGAGAATTTTGAATGAGAAACGAGATTTTTCGAAGATTGTCGTTCCGATTCTTTCGGCTGGGAATTGGACTGATGCGGAATTGCATGGACCGGGAAATATTCTGGCTTATAAGTCGGTTTCTTCGAAGCATAAATGGTTGCAGATGCATACTGGGAATCATATCAAGACTTTCTATGAGCCGGAAGTCGTTCGCCGTCAGAGGCAGTTCCTTGATTATTTCCTTAAGGACGATCATGGGAATGGATTGCTGAAGGTGCCTTCCATGCGGTTTTGGATCAGAAGCACAGATCCGAGTAAAGACCATTTCCGGACGGAGGAGAGTTTCCCACCACCGGATGTGACGAATATGGATCTCATGCTGGGAAAGGACGGCGTACTTTCCGTCACGGACGGTGCAGACAGTCAGGACGCATCGCCACTCAAATACGCCGGCCTCACCGGACGTCTCGTCTTCAACATGTCCGAGCCTTTTGACAAGCCCGTAGAGATTTTCGGTTCGCCCTATCTCAACATCTCTGTGTCTACGGATGCGCAAGACATGGATCTTTTCATCTACCTCCGTGCTTTGTCGAGTGAGAATCAACTTGCGCATTTACGTGGCAATCACGATGAAATGCAGTCGAGTTTCGTACGAGGATACTGGCGCCTTTCGCATAGGGAGGAGAACATCCTTAGTGGTGGAATTCCGGTCGTAAAACGTACGGCTCGCTCAGATGTAGAGAAGGGAAGAGTGTACAATGTTGTTGTGCCGTTGCTTCCGACTTCTTTTCGATTCGTGGCAGGAGAGAGGTTGCAGCTTGAGATTGGCGCGACCAATGAGGAAGACACAATTGGACCTCTCCGACATGATGGTCCCGAGAGATCTCAGGAGAGATTCGGTGGCACTAATGTGGTGTTCTCGGGTGGCAGACTAGTACTGCCTGTGGTGAACCGACATAGTTGATAAGATGCTTTGAGATGGAGCACATGTCGAGCGTTTCCAATATCAGGTAGCATCCTGTGAGCCGTCTACAGTGCCACGCGTTCAACGTTTCCGCTCCAGTGCACTCATTGCGGTCAAGAGAGGGCACAAAACATCCAGCATGGCGATGTAGCACGTTTGCGGGTTGGCTTTTGACTGTAGCAAAGCTACAATCTCCTTCATGATGGCAGGAATCGAGCTCAGTGGAATTTCAGTCCCATCCACATGAGAAGTGAGTACAGCCCTCGATCGCCCTTGCAGAATCCATCTTTGTGAATCAAGTGATTCGTGGCCGTTCAAAACCTGTAGCAAATGTCAGGGAACCTATGATGAAGCCGTGGGAAGCGAGTGCGTGATAGATCATTCGAAATGGTTGCTGCACTTACTACGCTCTTTGTGCGACCATCGGGCAGTGCGGCGAACCCAGGGTTCCCACCCATTGTGACTTGCTCGGCATCATCAATGAGGGATGGAGAGAACTGAGCATATGCCCAAAGACATAGGGCACCATGGTAAACGGCCACAAGATAGAAATCGTGCATGGCGACAACCGATCCCAATGCACGGAGAAGCTGTGCAGCATGCCAAACGGCATGACGTGCACGACTCGTCTCACTCCATTTCGACAACTGCGCTTTTCTTTCAGTCTCTGAGCCGGAGCCTTCTTCGCGTAGGAGCCTCTCCATCAGCTCTACAGGTGCGTGAGCGTGCACACCTTGGAAGCTCAACATTAGGATGCATCCGTTCGTCGATTCATGAGGTAGATCTTCGAGAACTATTCGCAGCGTCTGTATCTTTCTCGCTGTAATGCTATCGTCCAAAGCTGAAAAGTGTGTAAAAGTACGAGTATCGTCAATTTCTGCAGGTGCAGTAAACGCTCGACGTTGCTCATCTTCCCATGTCATCGCGACAAGACAGAGGGTTGTCACGTCCAGTGCTACGCTAAGGTCCACTGCGCATTGATTCTGGACCAGCGTAGAGGGATCCTGGATGACATGGCGGACTGTGAGCCTCATCGCAGTTGCAGGTACCGCGAGGGAGTTCGTCATAAGAGCTTTCCATTCTTCAGCGGATTGTGCCAGCCATAAGCTCCTCGGCGCGGGTAGGGAGAGACGAAGCTCTGAGTACGAGAGAATCATGCTTTTCATACTCCGTGCAGCGTCGTGGGCGCAGTGCACGTAGCAATGAAAGGCCAGACTACATCAGTCATCAGTTTTATGATTGAGCACTCTCGATCAGGTTCTATCATACCGTCTCCAGGACTCGTTGTGAGCCCAGGTCCGCCACTTTTCTTCCAGTATGAAGCCGTTATCCCCAGCGCAAGGCCTGCTTTCGAGGTTTTGAACATCTCCAAATCGCCCAGCACTTCGAATCATCTGCAACAAATAGTCAGACCACAAGCCACTCCCTATCGCTGCACAGCAGACGTACCGTGCACAGAGTGCCAGCTATGCAAGCTGCCACTTCCGTGTCTCTCTTCTCACCACTCCAAAGTTCAATGTCCAGCTGTAGGGCAAGAGCCTGGAGGAAGTCTAGATTTCTTGAAGTGGCACTCAATCGATCGACCTGATGACGTGTTAGTGAATGCGTTGAAGAGTGGGAAGACCCAACAGACTTGATTGTATAGTGCCCGACGTAAAGCCTCTCCAACGGCGTGGCCAAACTTCCGTGCAATTGGATTTGGTAGGCGTACAGCACCAGCGGCGATCATAGCTGCGAGGAGTGCTGTTCTGCAGGTTGAGAGCCGAAGGGTTGGGCCATGGATGAATGAATGGCATTTTGTTTGATGCTGGCCGAGAAAGGCCTTAACCAGTTTGTCAAGGTCTGAGCTTTGAGGGAATGTATGGCCAGTTGCAGGTGTCGGCTCCTTCGAGAGACCGCGCAGAACCAGGTCTAGAACCTGATCTCGAGCTTGAGGAGTAACGCATCTCAAGTCCATCCCTTTCTCGTCCCACGGACATGGCGGTGACGTGGGATTTGTTTGCAAGAATGCGTCATTGTCTACGAAAACGTCTTTTGGCTCCGGGCTATGGTTCCTGCTTGACGGAGGCGTCCAAGGTCCAAGCAGAGCCTTGAACACCTGCGATAGTGAAGAGCTCCCCGTTTTGGCGTTTCTCGCGTATGGCAGGCTCTGTTCCTCTGTCTCGCCAGCACCTCGCGCATCAGAAGGTGCAGTGCAATTCGGCTGAGGCAGAGGGTAGAAGTCCAGGAAAGCAGACTCCCAAAAGGATTCCGTGGCCTCGGCACTGTCGGTGATGTCTTGTAAGGCTTTGAGCCATGGATCGAAAGGGTCCCTATTGTAGCTCATATCAGTTCTGGCCCATTGCACAATGTTCGAAGGGTGCATTGCTTTATTGACGGGCTCGGCGAAGTGTTCATCTTGAGATTCATCGCCAAAGACTGGACTTGTTCCAGCCAGGCGTGGTCGCTGTCGCTGCGAGAGAAGGGACGAGGGACTGTCTTGTAACGTTGAGTCGTATTCTTTAGGACGCTCTGTGGATATCTCAGGTCCTGCCAGGATGGTCTGATCCGAGACAGGTTGTAGTTGCGATTGTCGTTGCTCGGACCACTCCTTCGAAGCCGGAGAACGTTCACGCCTTCGCTCTACTCCGGTCGCGGGCGGTGTCAGATACTCAAGTCGCTGCTCTTGATGTGCTACTGGGCGTATACAGGGCACATTGCGCGCGCGGCATCGTGCGCAAACACGCTGATTGTCGCATCGCAGCTTCGACGCAGCGCAAGCATGACAGGCTTGAGATGCACGTGGCCCAATAGTATACTTTCGCCTCTTTGAACATCTTGTCTGTTCGTGTGGCATTGTTGCGGTTGCTGTCGGGTGCAAAGTGTTCAACCTCGATGGCAAGCTTAGGGGCGGACAAACACGCCAAGGCTGACATGGCAAGGGTACCGGACGAGTATGAGGTCATTGTTGGTGCCGGCTTCGTTCGTGGGCTGAGGTATCGGCATCAGAAGTACTACACTAATGATTGGCAAGATGGCGATATTATGAACTTAAGTCCAGGTAGAAGGCCTTTCCCCGTGCAAGATCTACGACAAGATGAAGCTCGTCTCCCTCAACCTCAAGCCTGCTCCTTTCTTCATCAGTTCCCCACCACAAATTCCATTCACGTAGGCAAAACCCAAGAACCCATACCTCCCACTATCCTCCAGTCTCAACATCACGGGCCACTTCCCACCATAAATCAAACTCACCAGATCTCCTTTTCTCAAATCTTTATGCCCGATTCCAACAAATCCAGATTTGGTGATGAAGAACGTATCATCTTTGCTTAACGATGAAAGGTAAGCTTTCCATAATCCATAGCTTCGATAGCCGAGCGATTCGCCTCCGAAACGTCGCGTCCAGGAGCTGAAGATACGGAGGGACCACATTTTCATGGTTTGTTTTCGTTCTGGTGAGGAGGTAGATGAATGAGAGGGACGCGGTGGAAGTGGTGGTCGAGTTTCTTCGTTGGGGCTCGATTCCTGAGATGGGATGGAGGACTGTGAGGGACGAGGTGGAAGAGGTGGCCGAAATACTTCGTTAGCACTTGTTCCATGAGACGTTCGATATGACAGCGGTGGGCTCTGAATACGATCTCTTAGTGTATCAAAAGGATTTGTGGATAGATCAGCGATCAGACTCCAAATTTTTTGCTCATCTGGGGTAAGGAGGATTGGCCGATCTCCGAAGAGGCTGAGTGGAGATTTGGCGAGATCCGTTAAGCCTTGCCAGAATTCTTCGAAGTAGTCTCCTTTATCGGTCTCGAACGTGTGAAGGATAGTGTCGAATTCAAGACCGCGGAGGCGGAGAGTGCGACTTTCCAGATTGAGAGATGCATGCGCTTCTGTTTGAGGGGAGGCTTGACACCAGGGTCTAGGAGACTCGGAGAAGAGGTATTTGCTCATGTCTGAGCTTGCGAACCATGAGCTTTTCTCGGTCTTGTACGAGTAGCTGAAGTCGACCGCCCAGGAAGGTAGAGCGATCTCGCTTCTTGCGCTTTTGACAAATTGCAAAATGTGAAGATTCTTATTCGCCGCGATAGCTGCACACGTTGCTTCCATGTAAAGCCTGTCAAGGTCGATGTTGTAGTCCACGGTAATCAAGTCACTTTCGCTCTCATCCAGAAGGCCAAGCAGTGCATACACCTTGTCTCTTGGGTCGGTGGATTGTGTCTGCGCCCATGCCCAGCCGAGTGATGCCAGGTCTCCGTTGTTTGCCAGATACTTTGAATTGCTGAAGGCGTAGAAGGGTGCGCTGACGCGCTCGAGTGGACGATCTACATCTTTGTTTCCTTCGCGAATGCCTTTCCAAGATAGCTCTCTATCTTCTTTGACTTTCTTGCCGAGTCCCACCATCTCCGACCAGCGCATTTCATGGTCTCCGAAGTAAACGACAGGATCTTGTCGAGCCATCAAGAACTCTTGCAATACCCAAGCCCTGGTCCACCACGATGGTGCAGCAGTCGATACAACCTGATGCAGCAGAGCTGCAAGCGCGATCCTGAGCTCGCGGCCGCTCAGCCCAGAGCGATCTTGAATTAAAGAGTTGTCCACATCGCCAAGCCATATAAAGACATCCCACGCGAGGCTGTAGATACTACCCATGCTACGGACTTGTGCATTTCGTTCATTAATATCATGTTGATTTATGCACAGAGCGTCAACCCACAATCTGTAAGTCCCGGTTGGCACTCGTATCCGCCGCAAAGCATTAAATAGGTTCTTGGTTACGGGGAACCGTTTCTGTCCTTGCAAAGTGATGTGCTGATGATCATCCCAAGAACCCCAGGTGTAGCTCAAGGCGTTGAAAGCTGGGTTTGCAGACTGTGCAGCATGAGCCTGAACGTGATCTGTTTGAACTTTCTCTTTGTGTGCGTTACGGTATCTGGCCGGCGCCCATTCCCATAAATCACGTTTCGTCTGGGCCCAGGTGACATTCTTTGCAAAGTAGTCGACGAATGATGATGTGAACATATCGCCTGTGATGTCGCGTTGCACGGTCTTGGGCCGGTTGCGTCTTGTTTGCAAGTCCACGTCTTGAATAACCAGATTGCAGCATATCTCATCGTCATATGCTCCTGGAAGAACCTCGAGCACTCGTATCTGACAGTTCGGCTTGATAGTTACATCAGGGTAGATGAAGTCCGGGACAGCTGTAAGACCTGATGGCTGACCGGTTGCCGTTCGGTGCTCAATAGGCTGCTCTGGCGAACTTCCTTTCTGGAAGACCGAGAGCGCATCCAGACTCGAATCCATATGCGCCTTGTAGTCCAGGTGGTTCAAAGACGCCATGGCATTTGCAGTCGGCAAGGTAATGATAACTTACTCCTCAAGACATGCTGGTGACAGCCTGATATGTTCTGCTCCTCGTCAGTACGCATGATGGCCTGATATCTTGGCATTCAGCCTCAAGTACGGAATTAGTGAACATCTGGAACGTGGCGTCTCGCGTACATCGCGGTCGCGTTACTGGCGCATGGAGCTGTATAAGCCATGGTCAATTTGCAGAAAACTCTCCGACCTTCGTGTGACCGCGCTCGCGTGCTCTGTAGTGCCATCTTGACAACGTTCCAGCACCCATAGCGGCACGATTAGTAGAAAGTCGAGCGCCAGAATTCAGACTATGCCAGGCGTGCTTGTCGGATCGTCCTCCCGGTGGTGTCCCTCGCACTGATTGCCTGGGGCATTGCGGCTATGCCCAGTACTTCACTCAGAAAGGTGAGATGTAAGTGCGACATGTCGTTGTGAAGAAGACTCAAGGTCGAAGCGAAGCTCTCCACTCTCCGGATTCCGGGCCCACCTGCACAGTGCATGAACGGCATGGTCTTGGCGCGTGTCATCCTGCATTGCCGCAGCTCGTGGCAGGCACAAGTGAACTCCACTCCGGAAGAACTGCCATTCGTAGACGGAGTTGATAGTACACAGTAGCCTGATATGCTGTGCCTGCTGGATGTTCTAGACTGTACTCTACACTTACAAGACATTCCGCTCGCACAGCCTTTTCGCAAGGTGCAAGATGATAGACGATCGATAGGTTGCGGCAGTGAAGCTACACACGGCTTGACGCGGCATCAGAAGGAGATTGGAGGACAGGAGCAGCGCGACACAGCATACTCGTCTCAGCTTACAGTGCACGCATAGTGGGGCACAGACTTCGCAGAGCATCGCATTAATAGAGCCTCATGGCTCGCAAGGCGAGACAGAGAATCAGTTATGGTGAGTGAATGCACGCTGCGAAGCTATAGCCGGGCGGAGGCATATACAGATACGCAGGGCAGAGCGAAGATTGACTGTAGCTCACTCTCACAGTGCTTCCACTCGCCAACTCGGCTGGAGGACATCGGCTAGGTGTCAATGGCCTTGCAGTAGACCCGACCAATTCCTTACTCTATTCCGGTGGTAGAGACGGAGTGATATGTGCTTGGGATACACACCTCAATCTCCAGAACGCGACTCCACCCGAACACGATGCGAAAGTGCCAGAGTCGCCGGCAACGACCCTCCGATCGCAAGTGCAAGCGCATACGCATTGGATCAATGACATCGCGCTTGCCCAAAACAACCAGGCATTAGTCTCCGCGTCGTCGGACATTACTGTGAAGTTATGGAGATCTTCAGCGTCAGACGGTCTGCCACCGCAGACGATAGGCCTGCATAGCGACTACGTGAAGACGCTTGCTGTGCCGTACTCGACCTGCGATTGGGTGGCAAGTGGTGGCCTGGATCGTTACATCAATGTTTGGGATCTGAATGGGGCAGGGCAAAAGCTCAAAATCAATGTGGCCGAAGATGAGGTCAGCAGTCTGCTCAGCAAAGAGAAAGGCAGCGTCTATGCGCTGGCGGCGACAAATTCGCTGTTGGCAAGTGGAGGACCTGAAAGCACAGTGCGAGTTTGGGACTGTCGAACAGGCAAGCGGGTGACCAAGCTGGTCGGACACACAGACAACATCAGAGACATCCTCGTAAGCCAGGATGGCACCACGATCATGACTGCGAGCAGTGACAGGACTGTGAAGGTCTGGAGCACCATCGCTGGTCGATGCATGTTTACATTGACCATGCACGATGCGAGTGTTTGGTCGCTGTTTTCCGATGACCCAGACATGTCTGTTTTCTACTCCAGCGACAAGAACGGCTTGATTGCCAAGACCGATACCCGAAACACAATCGAGCTTGATGAAGGATTGTCAGTCGCACTCTTTCAAGAACATGAAGGCGTACATAAGGTCGTTGCTGCTGGCGATTGCTTGTGGACAGCGACCAGTAGACCGAGCATAAACCGATGGCGCGATATCAATACCACGAATGCAGAAATTGACATTCCAGAAGGATACAGCACACATCACAGGCTGAGCTCTGCGACCGCACGTGCGAGAGTACCAAGTCCGCCAGTGCAGACACCGCATCGACCATCTACCGGCAAGCGAAAAATTCCGCTCAAGCATGTGCTTAGGCTTAGCAACACTGTTCACTTTCCAACACCGATTAGTCCTCCTCCCGAACCAGAAGGCTCTCCACCGCAAAGGCGAGCAACCCTGGAAGGCCCACCTGAAGGCATCGTGTCATTGCCGATTCGTTCACAGCCAGAGTACTCGATTGAAGGACAGAATGGTCTCATCAAGCACGTCATGCTAAACGACAGGAAGCGAGTGCTGACCAAAGATACTGCTGGCGAGGTACTGATGTGGGACCTGCTGAAGTGCGTGCCTATACGATCATACGGAAAGCGACATCTCGAAGATGTTCAGAATGAAGTAACGACAACCGCTGTAGTTGCCAATTGGTGTACTGTGGACACGAGAACTGGTAGCGTTGCTGTAATCTTGGAGGAAAATACCTGCTTCGATGCAGAGATGTATGCCGACGAGCTGGATCTCGAAGAAGGCGTTGAGTATCGAGAGGATCAACGCATCAACCTCGGCAAATGGGTGCTGAGGTATTTGTTCGACAGTCTGGTCACAGAAGAAATCAAGAGAGATGAAGTGTTCCGGAATCAATTGCTCGCCAACAAAGAGCAGCAGCGGTTGCAGCGCGAGAACGCGCCCACAAGCATAGACTTGCCACAAACAAGCCTTAATGGGTGGCACACCGACGCCAATGGCAGTCAATCGGCATCGACAGTGCGGCCCAGCACAAATGGCACTCGAGCGCCGACTACGCCTGGATTCAATATCGGTCTCGCAACTCCAGCTATCACAGGATCTCCGGCAGCGACGAGAACAACCCCTCAGCTACCTCCCACAGCAGAGGAAGGCGCGCCCTTGGAGCAGCGAATCTCGTCACAATCACAGCGCAAGTCCACTGACCGATCGAATGACTATTTCTCGACATCGCGTGTACCAAACACAGATCTAACTACACCTGGTGGCACATCACAACCTGCGGTGACACCAGGCGAAGGTCAGGAACCTCAAACGCCATCCGGAGAGAATCCACCTGGAAAGGAAGCCGCTACACCAGGCAAGGGTGGTCTCTTCGGCAAGAAGTTCAAGATGAACATGTCGTTCGCAGGGATGAGTAAGATCGGACGCACGACAACGAATACCACGGACAAGCCGGCGCCTGTCGAGGAGAAGGAGAATGAAGCTGATAAATCAGACACACACTCATCGAAGACATCCAACAGTAGAGTCGTGGATGACAATCTGCTTGGAACTGTGCAAAAGATTCGCTTCGCTTATGAAGACAGCTTGCACAACCAAATCCAGCAGCAGCAAGCCCACGAAAATGGTCTGCCAGTGCCAAAGGCTGAGATCGAGCTTCCGAGTGCCATTCAGCCCAGTCTTCCAAACGAGACGCCTGTGCTTAGACCGCCGCCGAACACCACAATCCTAATCCAAGAGGATCGACCCGAAGCTGGTGGCGTAGCAGATCTATTCGAGGGTACAGTCGGCGGTCTTGGCGAGATGACTGATCTGGTGGAGAAGACAGCACCGATGTGGCTTGGTGAGGTCCTTCTTCGCAACCAGATTCCTGTCAAAGATGTTGTTAAGATCAGCTTCATTCTGGAGCCTTGGGTCGACCCTGCCAGCGGACAGCCAACTCTACCTGCCATTGCCAGTGATGGTAACAATCGCCTGAACGCCAATAGAATGCTGCGTGCGAAGAAGATCTTAGCATACATCGCAGAAAGAATAGAGCCTGCGCCAAAGGAAGACGAAGAGAGGCCAAAGGCTGAAGAGTATCTAGAGTTGTGGTGTCAGGATCAGGTAGGTCTACCACCCGCATCGAAGATTTCTGTATGCTAACTTGCTTCACAGCTCATTCCACCAACTATGACTTTGGCTAGCATGCGGACTCACATGTGGCGAGGAGGACAAGACGTCGTGCTTCACTACCGTGCGAATGGCAAGAAGCCAATTTTGCACGCGCCGCTGGCAAATTCTGCGATACCCACGAGTAGTAAACCAGCGTCGACGAGAGGTGAAGCGTAGATGGTACGTGGGATTACCCGTGGTCGTTAATGTTGATTCTGTCCAGCTCAACTCAACCGCTCCCCAGCAGCCCAGCTGCTAACGGCTCTGGAGGAGCACTCCACGTACATGATCAGAAGTCCGCGCCGACCCGCCGGAGAACGCTCTAATTCTGAGCGCTGCATAAAGCAAATCTCAGAGTTCTTGCTTCAGGCGACAATCAGAGCCCCAGATTTTCTCTGCCTCTGTCTCAGTCTGTGCCCTCCGCATGCACCAAGTCCAGAATCTCACCCAGGTTTGGGTTCTCCAAGTGACACTCAGCTCGCTTTCTGCATAGCCCGTTGAAGTACACCACGGTCACAATAGGTTCCCGAGCTCCATCGAAAAGATGCATATGATGCCAACTACCTTCAATACTGCCCTCCTTGTGTGCAGAGAGCTGATACAGGCGTATGCTCAACATCACTTCAAGAGGATGGCCGGGTAATGTTGGCAGGCTTCTGACATCGTACCATACCCTGGTACCATCCCATCCACCGAGAACCTTGGGCAATGAGAGCAATGGATTGTGTGCGATCTCATTCAGATTAGTCTTAGTTGGGTCGCGTTCGAGGCATAGAGCGCGGCGAAGGGTGGGGGAGTCCTTGATCGTGTCGCGGAAGGCTTTGCAGGTGCGTTGACTTAGAAGCAAGGTGCGTTGATTGAGCAGCAGACCGGGTTGATCAGACAGCAACGTGCGCCCGCCTTGCACAATTTCGCCGGTGACGACTTGTTCGAGGATCTTCTCAAGCAGCTCGGCAATGTGGAAGACTCGAGACGCCGCGGAGGGGGCTGTTCATTGTTAGCTCAATGCGCCTCTCATCTCGAAGAGATCGCAACTTACCTGGTGCTAACACTGATGCAGCGCTGGCTCCGGTGTCGTCCGTCATCGTACCCATGCCGAGGGGTTCTGTGGTGTCAGAGATGTTGTGGACGAAAAGCAGAAGAAAGGTGGACATCGGGAACCTGCAAGCGCACAAACGAACCAGCAAAAGCGGGCCGCGGGACGCCAAGAATCACTTTGCATGTGAAAGCTACGGCAAGACGCAGGAGTATTAACTCTCACCCACAACTCAAGATGGCGGTGATAATACAGGCTAATTACATCCCAGCTACAATTGCTGCATCGTCCCACCTTCGCCATGGCCCATCGTAGCAACAGGAACATTCTATCACCTGGCTTGTGACTTGCTCATCAACAGAAACTCTCATTCCAGCATATGAAGCCTCAAGCCTGGAAAGTCTTCTCGACACGCCAAACGTCCGAATTCTCTCCCTCATCCCTCATACACCAAATCAAACACCTCTCCCAATGTCGGATTCTCCATCTCCACCTCAACTCTATTGAAAACTCTCCCCCGACTCACAATCTCACCCACAACCATCCCCGTCACCTCAAACAAATGCATTCGTCTCCAGGACTGATTCCTCGGTACCGTACCTTTCTTCCCAACCCACTTCTTCCCAGTACGATGAACGACCATCTTAATGCCCTTGATCCCACCTTCACCCTCCACAGCATTCTCAAAGTCCACATCAACACTCAACATACTCCCCCACTCATCACCAATGGTGAAATGCCATGCATCTTGAAAGAGCGGACTGAGTTTGGGACGCTTTGAAGTTGAAGAGGGTGGAAGCGCAGAGCCGAAACGTAATGCGCGTTGAAGGGATGGAGTCGAGACGATCGTGTCTTGAAATGTTTTGTTGACACGTTGGGCGAGCAGGAGCGTAGTGATGCCAGTGACCGTGCTTAGGTCGAGTTCGAGGAAGATGTTTTCGAGGAGTTCGGGGATTTTGGAGACTTGAGAGCCGGCGGAGGGATCTGGCCGAGGTGTCAGTCTCGAGTAAGAGTGTGGCTACGAGGAGGACTCACATGGTGGCGCTGTAGATGAGGCGAATTTTACTGCAGCTGGCTCGATGGTACTGAGCTGCTGCATGTCTTCTTGGAGATGCATCATATTGCGCGATGCGATGCAATATTTTGATGTGGTAATGAAGTTCGAAACTCGTGAAAGGGGAAGATAATGTGGCGTTTGCCAAGATTCAGCGGCTTCTTGCATGTGAAACGTGCAGGGATCTTCGACCGGTGAAGCAAGAAACACGAGAATCATGTCGAGAGGAAGTGGCGCATAGCTGCTGAGATAACTAGAGGGTAATCCAATGTAATGAGTATACGATCTGATGAAGTATGCCTGACGCTGCTTCAATCACCGGCCATTATACAGTTGGGCTGCTTGCTGCTTGAAAGAGGGCAAATATTCGAAATAATTCCAATTCCAAGCGCCAGTAAACAATGGGCGTACGCTCAACGCAAGCCTCGCTCATTTGCGACTCGATCCAATCTTCCGCTATCCTTCAGTAGCGCACTTCTCCCAAAGCCCTGACTTAAACACAGTACAACAAATCGAACACCTCTCCTAACGTCGGATTCTTCCAATATCCTTTTACCTCATACTCGTGCAATCCCTCGTTCTTGACCGTCCCTACAATCAGGCCCAAGTCCTCAAACAAGTACATTCGCCTCCATGACTGCCGGAGCAACTCTGGACTTAGATTGCTCTCAGTACCTGCCTCCCTATACCACTCCTTTCCCGTTCGCCTCACAATCACCGTGATCCCAACCGCTCCACCGGTGCCCTCGATCGCATACTCGTAGCTGAAATCTATGGCCATCTCGGAATTGAATGGGTCGCGAATCTTGATGTAGCGGTCGTTGTCGAAGAGTATGCTTCGTTGCGGTCTGCTTGACTTGATGTCCCAGCGCTTATGAGAGAGACTGAAGTGGAGTGCGCGTTGCAGCGATGGCGTGTTAGCGATCGTGTCGCGGAAAGCTTTACTTGTGCGTTGGCTTAGAAGGAGAGTTCGGACACCTTCATAGGATGTGAGGTCGATATCGAGGAGGATCTGCTCGAGGAGTTCTGCGATGCTAGCGACGCGCTCGCCGGATGATGGTTCACACTCTGCGATGGGTGCGTTGGTGCTGTTGCTGGTGTGCGCTGATGATGATAATGCGACTGAGTCGTTCTCTGAGTCGTTCTTAGGCGAAGACTCTTCGGCGTCGGCCTCGGTCGACTCTGGGGTCTTCGAGTCTTGCGTGGCGATAGGTGTGCTAGCGGACTTGTTGTTATACGATGGCGCTGTTGATGATATACCCGAGTCTCTCTTGGACGAAGCCTTCACGAACTCGATCAATTCTGCGATCCCCGAGTCTTGCATAGTGATGGTTGTATCCAAGCAAAGCTGCGATATTGTTGAATGGAATGAAGATGTCGAAGTCGCAGTCGCAAGCTTTGGACTCGTGGTTGCCAAGGAGCGGCTTCTTGCATGTGATACCCGCAGAAGTGACGACACATGCTGCGACTTCCTCAGACCCGCGAAAATGTGCGAGTCGAAGTGTAGATTGAGTTCTGCCGAGCTCGCGCCTAATTATCAGCGCTGGACAAACGAATCGCTATTCTCGGGCCCGCAAGAAGCAACGAGAGGAGAGAGATGAGGACAAAGAAAGATGAGAAACATGAAACATCTGGAAGCGAAAATGATTCAGCGCGAGTACGCTAAGACCGCAGCAGCAAAGCAAGAAAACACACCTACTTCATGTCTCGTAGCAATTACCGCCTCTCAGCAAACGGCCAAGGTGCAGAACCCCTCTTCTCCTGCTCTCCGTTGCTCGTCCCCAAATGTCTAATCCTCGGCAACTCATGACTCTCTCGTTCCATTTCCCTCTCCTTCTCCCTCACCGCTCTATCCTTAGCACCAGGCAAATGCTCTCCAACAAGGAAAAGCAAGACCCAGAGTCCAAGATCCACAAGCACAAGAATGGTTGTAGCCCAAGTCAAAGCGATGAACTTCCCACCCTTATTCGCTTGGATCCCAATTCCATCTCCCAAAAAGTTGAGAACTGCTGCTGCACCGATGGCGATGCCGTGAGAAGATACGGAAGCTAGAGCGAGGAAACCGAGAGCTGGGAGTATGAAGATGACGTTTGCGATTACCTTCTTTCGGGAGAAGGATATGACGGACCAGATGCTGAGGAGGAGTGCAAAGCCGAGACATATTATGCCGACGTAGTAGCAGACTCGAATGAAGATGAGCGGGTTAAGATTCGAATGCTGGTCGCAGGATATGATGTGCTTCTCAGTACCATTTGGTGGAGGAGCGGAGACACCGATCGTGACGTTCGTGCCGTTGGGCATGACATATTCTCCTGAGCAAGTCGTGCGGAGGTGAATGGCGTAGAAATCGCTGAGGTCCATTTCTTCGATGAAGTCCATGTATGTGTCGTTGATGGCTTCGACGACGGAGGTTTGGGCTGAGTTCAGGGCTGATGAGATTTTGCTTGCGGCCAGGGCTTCGATTGAGTTGATGCCGGATTCTACACCTGATGCGATGGCTGTGGCTTTCGACTCGATGGCGGATTGGACTGAGGTGATCTTGCCGCCTGATTCAGACTTCAGAGATGCCACGCCTTCGGTCAGGTCGCCGACCAGGGAGTCGATATCGCGAGCCATGAGGGCGATGTCGAGTTCTGGCGCGAGGGTGATTTCTGCTCGTGGAGCGAGGGTTACTGGTGTTGGGAATGCTTCGACATCGGCAGGTAGTGAGCGCTTGCTGACGATCTTGCTGATGTTGAATCCCATGATCTTATCGTCGATCTTGTTGACAGCGTTCTGTCCGATGCGGGAGACGTTGAGGGTGAAGACCGCATAGTCGTCCATCATGGCCGGTTTGTTTCCAGCAAAGACACAAAGGAAGGTGAGTACGAAGGCCGTGAAGGTCACCAGGACCGGGAGGATGGCGTAGGGCTGGAACTGACGTGGTCCTGCCATGATGGTGGTATCGCTCTGGCAATTATGTGCTGTCGTATGTATTTCTGTTTTTGTGATGTCAACTCTTGCCAGCAAGAGAATAAGGAATGTAGAAGAAGCTTAAAAGAAATTCGTTATCGTGACAGTGAAGATGTCGAAAAGTGACGGGGAAGGGAAAATCACTTCGAGGTCGCAGTGAATAGACCTCTGGCGACAATGGCCGATGTCTTTGTTTTGTCGCGACCATGGATCCACTCTCCGACAATGGGCGTGAACTATCTTTAGACATGACGCTGGTAGTGAATAAAGGCGCAGAAGGCGAGAAACCTTTGTTTCGCACTCATGTGGTCGCTGTCGCGTGTCTGCTGGCGCTTGGAGTGTGTCGCGTTTAGTGGCCTCTCTCCTAGCCGCCGTGCCAAGCCTTTTCGCGCCTCTGTGAAAGCCAATCAGCCAAGGCGGATCTCTTCAAGCTGCGACATGCGAGTACTGCTCCTGGCGTGTCAACTACTTGTACAGATGTCGTGGCGCGATTTGAATCTGAAGCTTGCAGGCCTTTCAAGAGCGATGCAGTAGCCATTCCAAGCTTTTGGACATTTCCGCTTTCTGCTTTACATAAGTCTCTACAGCAGCGATGTGCCTTCTCGCAGACTACACTTACAGTCATAATACTAAATCCCAACAAGTGCCGCGAATCTAGTGACCATGACCGTCGTCGCCTGGATCGCCTCTCTGCTCCGGATCCAGCTTGATCAAAGTGTCGATTCTCATGATGGCAACACAGGCTTCCACAGCAGACTTCAGCTGCTTGACCTTTGACATAGAAGGCTCAAGCACGCCTGCTTTGACACAGTCGTGGACCTTACCCTTCGAGAGGTCGAGACCGTAGTTCTTGTAGCCCTTGGCCTTGGCCAGAGCCTTGGCGTCTGCGTCAAGTGCTTGCTGCGTCTTGGTCTGAGGTGGTGTAGGAGCGCCATTTGCAGGAGCTGGAGGATGTGAAGATGCTGGTTCCGCCGAACGTTGCGAAAGCGCGTGTCGTGATCGTAGCTGTGCAACCAGTTCTGAAGAGTCTTTCGCAGCGTTGACAGCAAGTGTGGTTGGAATGACCAGCAGAGAAGCAGCGAATGCACCGATGGCAAGCTGTTCTCGCGATCCGACTGACGTTGCCCACTCCTCGAGATAGATGTGTAAGGCGGTCTCCACTGCACCACCACCCGGTACGATGCGACCAGATTCGAGCGTGCGCTTGACGGCCGAGAGCGAATCGTGCACAGATCGCTCCATCTCATCGAGGGAGTACTCATTTGGTCCTCGTAGAATGATCGACGCTGCGGTGTGCACCTTTGGACCCTTCACGAGAATGCACTCATCGTCTGATATCCTCTCCTGCACAACCTCTTTCGCCTCGCCGAGCGCCTTTGGGTCGAACACCTCGTCACCCGTGTTGATGTCCGCCAGTGTCGAGATCATTGTAGCACCGGTCGCCTTTTCTATCCGCCTCAGATCCTCCTTCTTACATCTCCTCACTGCCATGGCACCCTTCTCCACGAAATGCTTCAAGCACAAATCGTCAATACCCTTGGTTGTGAAAATGACGTTCGCGCCTGCCTTCAAAATCATCTCCACTCTTTCAACCACCAAACTGCTCTCGCGCTCCCGGATCTTCTCTAACTGCGCTGGGTCGTCAATTACGACATTCACACCCATCTTCATGCGCTCTTTCTGCAGGTTCATGTCCAAGACCGCAATCTTGGCGTCTGTGATTCTCGTCTTCATGGCCTGGCTCGCAACGGTGCAGTTCAAGGCGTAACCTTTCACCAGCATGGATTCTGTAGCACTTTTTCCGTGCGACTTGAGCACGTTCACCGCCTTGACGGGGTATTTGACCTCGCCTCTAGCATTTGTAGTCTTCACGCTCGTGATAGCATCCACCACCATGTTGGCGAAGAAATCTGAATCTGCACCAATGATCTTGGAGCTCATCGAAGTCTTTGCGATGTTGATCAAGCTCTCCCGTCCAAGTGTGTCCACCTTCGTGCTCACGTTCTCGTTCATATATCGAACAGCTTCTCGAAGTGCCAATCGGTAGCCGGTGATGATGGTGGTGGGGTGTATGCGCATCTTCATGAGCTCGTTTCCGCGGCGTAGCAATTCGGCTGCAATGAGAACCACACTCGTTGTGCCATCTCCTACCTCCTTATCTTGCTGTTGTGCCAGGTCGACTAGGATCTTGCCAGCGGGGTGCTCGACGTTGAGGAGTGAGAGGATGGTAGCTCCGTCGTTGGTTACTGTCACATCTCCAATGTCGTCCACCATCATCTTGTCCAGTCCTGACGGACCGAACGAGGACTTGACGATGTTCGCGATTGCTTGCGTGGCGAGGACATTTTGGTCGCGAATGTCGCTGCCACTGATCTTCTGTCCGCCTAGGAAGAGTGTGCCGTTGCGGCCCTGCTCGAAGATGCCTGCCATGGCCGGCTGTGCGCAGTGAGGAACTTTTCAGCAGCTGTCCGATCGTCGTAGGTATTCCAGGCGTATCTCGATGCGGTCTATGGGCGGTGTGACAGGATTGTGGTCATGTATGCTGCGATTCTGCTTGTTTCTATGTCGCCTGGAAATTTGTGAGCCGCGTCGAGCTTCAAAACGCGAGCTTGATGTTCAAACAGTCCCGCTGACAGCATTTCTCAGCACGATTGGCCAAGAGTCTCCTAATACTGCAGGAGGAACTCTCCATTCTACATCCACATTGCCGCAACATACACGGTCGTACATATCTATCCGAACAGGATCATTCGACGACCAAACGTTGTCATCGCCGAGAGCGGTTGGACGCGGTCAATGTTAAGAACGTATTCCCCCTCACTACTGGTTTCGCTGAAGATGGGAAGGGGTGTTCAGGTCGACTTGATCTCAGCCATTGCTCCGGGCAGGAGAACATCAAAAATTTGCATCTACTAAGTACGCCTACTCTACGACGTATGGAATTGCTCTACCAAACCAAAGGCCTCTTTTTGCCCCATAAATTGTCCCTCACCCTCGACAAACCCTTCCCAAATATTCAATGCCACCTCCGTCGCACTCCTTCGAATTTCTTGGTCCTCTCTCACACTCCAAATATCCAGCCAGTCCCCATTCCCAAACCGAATTTTCCACGCTTGCCCATAATTTAGCCCAGAGAAATCACTCCTCCAATCCTTGCTCGCATCCACAGTAACTTCCACATCACCCATCAAGACCGTTCCCTCCCTCGTCCTCACACTCGCAAACCTCCTATCCTCACCCCGATAATCGAAGACAGTGAGCTTGATCTCCCTTCCGGGGAACTGCAAGGCGAACCAAGTCCATCCACCCTTAGGATATCCATCATTGACTTGTCGATCGTACCAAACACTCGACTTCTCCACATCAATCTCCATCTTCTCTCCGTCAAACACCACGCTCGACCCATGCAGAACACGATTCGCAGGAAAGCTCCATTCAATCGTCTTCCCATCTCCAAAGTCAAAAGCATTACCACCCCAATTCAAAAGGATCGGACTGGTGGTTCTCCAACTCAGATCGAAACCCCAATCACCACTACTACCATTATTCCTCGCCATTGTCCTCATCATATCCAAATTGTCATCACTCAATGCTTCAAACATATACCTTTCCCCATCTCCAATCTTTAGTCTCCCAGTCCCTTCATCAACCACATTTCCATCTTTTGGTCTCTCAACGACAATCAGATTATTCTTATATCCCCCCTCGCCTCTCGGATGATCGAGGGAGAGTACGCTCGAACGTAATCTCCCACCCCCACCAGCCCTGAAGATCGCATGAGAGACCAAGAAGAACTTCTTGTTGCAAGTTGTGGTTATGTAGGCGTTTAACCACCAGGACGTTCCAGGCCATTCGGAGTAAGAGGTTTGGAAGGTTGAGACGTTTTGAACTAATGGGAAGTTGGGGTTTATTGGGGAGGAGGATGTGTCTGGTGTGAAGGAGAGGGTTGAGACGATGAGTAGGGAAACCAGGAAGAGATGCATGCTTGATTGGAGAGCTTGATGAATGCTTACTTGACGGCTTTTTCATTGCTTTGATGAAGTCTGTGCCCTAGATGTGTTGGACCACGGAGAGTTCGGAATATGAGAGAAGCTAGCAATTTTGAAGGCTGCGGATGGAAATTGTGGTATCGATGTAACATGAATACCACATCAAAACCAGGATCAATGTATAGATCTGTCATCCGGATGTCGGTGCAGGGATTGGGATTGAGCCTGCCTCATCTTGCTCCGACAAGACTTTCGAGGTGAACTTCTTCCACGACAAGAGCATCGCGTCAAAGGCACAAACGAGAGATGCTCCATGAATGTTTTGGTAACGTACCGAGATCTGAAAAGAGATCATACTGCCAAAAAGTTTCACTCCCGTCCCCACGTTCAGCAAAAGTTTCAACTCTTATTCGAAAACAACCAAAAAAAAAAGTAGGTCTGAATGCGGACATTGAACTCAAGAGCACATCCGAAGATGAATCTTACTGTCCGCCGGACTTGAACCGCTATTGTGTTGTCAGGAACAATTTCTAATCAATTAAGTCCACTTGACCAAACTTACGCGACCTTCAGTGTGTTAGACTGACGTCTGTAGGACGAATTAGAAGCTGTAGGAGCCGATTTGGTTGATGTGAAGCTTACGATAACCACTGTGACATGTTAGGACCATGTACGAAGATTGTGGTAATCGACTGAGCTTACACTACACCAGGACAGCTTGATGATTGATGAGTAAGCAGAAATCTTGGTTTAATATGAAGCTGGATCAAAGATCAGGAGCTGGAGATGGAGGATGAAGCTGAATGAGAAATGCTTGGAGATGTGATCTCGATCGCACTGGCCGACTAAGGTCTCTCTGGTAGTGGTACATTTAGTCAAAACATTGTGCGACCCAATGATGATGATTTATACACGGAAAGCAGCGCTGAATAATCGTTCAGATCTTGCTTAGCGTCAGGGACATTCATCGGTTTTGTGACCTGGACGAGGAAGACGTAGACGATAATCGTCGACTTGAAAGCCAGTAATCGCATACTTGCCAGCGTGCTCAGAAGTTGATCGCCAGCAGCTCTCGTGATTTACGCCAAGGCTTGTTGACAATTTGAGTGTGCCTAGAGTCTCGCTTTCAGGCATGACTATCATATTGTCGGCTGAGCCATTACGACGTGTAGATGTTGTTCAGCTGACTTCGCGTAGACAGAGTGGTCGGAGGTGAAGTCTTGAAAGGAGCTCGGAGTGGTTCTACGTCACGATCTCCGTCTCGGTAAAGAGATCGAACATCGGCACACCTTCAGGACCTTTCCACTCACCGTCCCACCGACCTTCAGCTTTCTTCTTTTCGATGAATTTCAAGGCCTCAAGCTCAATTTCATCCCAACTTCCCTTCAAAGATACTACATTGTCCTTCCACAATTCTTGCACGGCAGCTCGACACCAGGTGTGGCAGCCAAAATCTTTGGGTTTAGCCTGGTCGTCATCGTCTTCCTGGTAGATCGGCAGAGGTCCAAGGGATCGTTCAATGTCATTCTCCGGATCCAATGTCAAGACTTTACCAATGACTATACGTGCTAGAAGACGGTTCTCAGAAGCATAGTCCTTCACAGAGACCCGCTCATATCGCCATGGCTGGCTGACGACGCCTTCGACATTTTGAATTGTGTTCAGGACGTGTCGTTTTGTGACTGACCGCGAAGGCTTCCCCTTCGAGCTTTTCGGTGCTGTGAAAATCGCCCAGTGATAAGAGTCCGGATGTTTTGGTCGCGCATATATTGCCAGCTCCAGGCGTGGCTTGTTGCGATATCCCCAAGTATGGGTGTGCATTCTGGTGCGAGACAAGGATCCTGAGTCAATTGTCGGTGTTACTTTGCTCATCGGTATGAGAACTGCTATGGGCCAGATAGATGATCAGGTCCGGAACGCGCTCTGCGAGCCATATGTGCTATATGAGATGGTCGGCTTCGGATCCTTGAGTTGGGATGGTAGTTGGCACTCAGACTCAGGTCACTGCAAGGATGTCAGGCGGTTTTCCTTTCCTGCGAAGCTTTGCTGCCACCTCCGTGCCTTGCTGACTCCTGACCAGCAGCTACCTTAGAAGGGTATGTTCCAAATACTTGACAAATTCTGTGTGAGTATCAGTCGGCGTCTATGTGGTCGTTCGAGCAAATTAGTACGTGTGCCTCCTTTTGAAATATGAGACGTGGTCAATACAGCAAATGCAGGCCATTAATGACCATGGCCCAGCACACCGGGATACTTTGCCCAAGCGGTGCGCATTGACATTCTCGCATAGGGCTCGGGGGAGTAGTAATCAGCCGAGGCATAGAAGAACTGATTTGCTCTGCAGCATGTACTCGACTGATGAGACCGGCTTGGCCATCACGATGTTCATGTCTGGTAGTTGCAGAATGAAGAAAAGAGAACGGGTGGAAGGCTGCAGGAAACACCTTTGACGTGTTTTGACGCCAGCCTCGTCAAATGCTGTACCGGCCCGCAACGATGACGCTCTCTGCATCCTGCAAGCCCGAGCACGCGAACACTGCCGGAGTGGATCCAATACCACGCCGCGCGCGTGAGCTGGCACCTTTGACCAGTGACTCGAAGACACATGCCAGAGGGATGTCGGCCTCCATCTCCTTCACCACTTCCTAGTGTTCGCTGTGTGGAAGACTTCGTAATGGCACGAACAGCATAGCATTGACGGCCTACCGCGGCATCGACCAATACCAACAGCCCCACCCCCAACCATCGTTATCAATATGCCATCCTCCTCAAGCCAGCCCTCGAGCCATCGTGGCCACGAGAATGGCGGCACTACTATCGACAAGCTCGAATACCACCCTGGTGGCAAGCCATTACTGAACCCGGACGAGAGCCAAGGCGACAGCAGTGGGCGGCAAAGCGAAGACAGGAGCTATGCCGGGAGCTTCTTCTCAGATGTCGCTGAAGGCATAGCGGATAACGACAGAGAGCGCTTTAAGAGAGAATTCGTGCGCTATGGCAGCTTTGCCTGGGCATTGATCAACACATTGGGTGCTGGCAGCATCACGGCATACTCCTTGTATGCGCCACTCTTCCAGCATCGCCTGCATTACAGCCAGCTGCAGGTCAATGGCGTCTCTATCACTGCTGAGATTGCCATGTACCTGCCTGTTCCACTTTGGGGCATGATGTGTGATCGCTTTGGCCCTGGTATACCTTCTCTTCTCGCTGGCAGCTTCTTCGGGGTTGGATATTTGGTAGCCTCCTTTACCTATAAGAGTGGTCCCCCGCCAGCGCTAGGCGGTGCTGGCTACCCATACTGGGTCATGGTCTTGGCCTTCATCTTCATCGGCCTCGGTACATCATGTATGTACCTCTCCGCTGTCACGACTTGCGCGAAGAACTTTGGGCGAGGGAGGTACAAGGGTATCGCACTCGCGTTGCCTATTGCATGCTTCGGTCTATCGGGGATGTGGCAGGCGCAGGTCGGCAGCCATTTGCTATATGAAACCAAGGCGGATGGTAGCAAAGGCGATGTTGATGTCCATCGCTTCTTCCTTTTCCTCGGCATTCTTTTGCTAGCTACTGGCATTGTTGGCTGTTTCACCCTTCGAATTGTGGATGAGGGAACGCTTATTGAAGAGGCTGTGGATGAGCTGGAACAAAGTGGCTACCTTGAAGAGAGTCAATTCTTTCATCGTCTGCTTCAGGAAAGAGAAGAGCAAGTTGGCTATGGTACACTGTCTGATTCTGAAGTACTGGACATTCGCCGCAAAGCAGAGGAAGAGACGGAGCGGAAGCTTGAGGCACAGCGAATGAAGACATGGCTGCTCAATGCTGAGACTCGCCGCTTCCTCTCGGACAGGACAATGTGGTTCCTTGCAGCCGGCTTCCTGCTTGTCACTGGACCTGGAGAGGCATTCATCAACAATCTCGGCACCATTATCGATACTCTGTACACCCCTGGAACAGAACCTAAAGAAGGTAATCCGACATCAGCCGCTACGCATGTTTCGATTGTGGCCATCATGAGCACTGTTGCGCGTATACTCACCGGCACGCTCACGGATCTGCTCGCACCTTCCTCTGTACCTCACCAGCATCGCCGTGGCCCGAACTCTATGGTGAACAGCATTGCTTCTCTCCCATCAATACCAGGCGAGAAGAAAAGGCTGGAGATCTCTCGTGTCACCTTCATCATAGCCTTTTGCATCTTGATGTCTATCGGCCAAGTCGTCCTTGCGTCTGGCGTGATCCAGCAACATGCCGAGCGCTTCTGGCTCGTCTCAGCATCGATCGGAGCAGGATATGGAGCAGCTTTCAGCTTGACACCAATCATCATCAGTGTGATCTGGGGTGTTGAAAATTTCGGAACCAACTGGGGTATTTGTGCTATGATGCCAGCCATAGGTGCGACGATCTGGGGACTCATTTACTCTGGCGTTTACCAGTGGGGAGCAGATTTGGGAGATGCTCAAGGTAAGGATGTGGTCGAGGACAAGCTTTGTTATGGCGTTCTATGCTATGCGCCAACATTCTGGGCAATGGCTGTATGCGTTTGGATAGCATGTGGGTTATGGTTATATGCATGGCGTGGACCTGGTGGGTGGAGGCAAAGATCAATTGCTGTTTGAAGCGTTTCATAGCCCTGATATATCAATTGCAGGTCCTGCGAAGATTGTGTGCGGCAGTACGAGCCAAGCAATGTCCAGTGTCAATCTGTCTTTCGTGGTTTTCGATAGGTCTATTTACGATATATTCACAGACCTTCACGGAGGGATCGCGGTGTCAACCGTCCAGCTGAAGGCAGGCGCGAAGTGCCTCGGCTTTCCTCGGTCTCACAGCGCTCCAAGACTCCACCCTAGACATCTAAACATCACTTCATCATCAACATCAACATCAGTAACATTACACCAAATAAACCGGGAACCTCTCTTTCGGATCATTCCAAGATCTCACAGCACACAAGAAACGCCCCCGGTCCCCTGAAATTCAGGAACAATGGCCTCATCAGCCCCCAAAAAACGCCTCCAAGCCCTCTCAGAACACCTAGTCAACCGACCCAAATCCACCGGCTCATTCGAAAACATTCCAAACATCCCTACCGTCGCTGCATCATCTTCTGGTCCTCGAATGCAAGGCAAAGTCTGTATTATCACAGGCGGTAACTCTCCTTTGGGTATTGGGAGGGCTACGGCACATCATTATGCCAATAATGGTGCGAAAGCAATTTTTCTTTGTGATTTGAGTACGGATTACCTTGAGGTGCATAAGAGGGAGATTGAAGGAAAGTACCCTGGGTGTGAGGTTTTTGGGAGGAAGGTTGATGCTGGGAAGGAGGAGGATGTTGCTAAGGTTGTTGATGAGGCGTTGGAGCGCTACGGGAGGCTTGATGTGTTTTTCGCGAATGCTGGTATTAGTGTTACGATGGTGAGTAGTAATTTGAGGGGGAGTGTTGAGTTGATGCTGACGGGTGTGTCCTTCGTAGAAATCGGTTCTGGAGAGTGATGCGGAGGATTTTATGGACGTTATGAGGGTAAACGCGCTATCGGTTTTCCTCGCTGTGAAGCATGGTGCGAGAGGCATGTTGGTCACGGGGAGTGAAAAGAAGTATCCTGGTGGCAGCATTGTGGGGACTGGTGAGTGATGGCGCTTCTCGTTTCCCCTATGGTTTTGCTGATGTGACCATCTAGCCTCCTCGGCCGGTATGCGATCGAATGCTGGAGCGACAGATTACAGTGCGAGTAAAGCGGCGGTTATCTCCATTATGCAGACATCTTGCTATCAACTTTCTGGAACTGGTATCAGGTGTAACGCGATATGTCCTGGAATTATCGAGACTGGTATGACTGCGCCCATGTACGAGATGGCACGAGCACGAGGATCGGAGCGGAAGATTGGTCAACTTAATCCATTGATGAGAGGTGGTGTTGCTGATGAAGTCGCGAGAGTGGCGCTCTTCCTGAGCAGTGACGAGAGCAGTTACGTGAATGGGCAGGCTTGGGCAGTCTGTGGTGGTCTTACAGCAGGTCATCCATTCGTGCCTGGGAAGCTGGCGTAGAGAGAAGAAAGAGCGCACCGAAGTGGCAAAAATGAAAAACACCACTCTTCTACCTTCCGCCAAATTGGTAGGCACGATTTGTACAGTATCTATTGACAAGTACTCAGCGTCTTTCTTGACTCCTCGCCAACATCAGCATTATATCGCATCAAGCCATCGTACGAACGACTTCATCTCGATCAGTACCAATTATTTCTATCTGCCTCCAAGTGGCTAGGGTCATTATTTTGCAGAAGAGGCTGAAGGATGAATTGCGGAGCGGTAAGGGCATCATCTAGTATTGAGGCTGGTGTACGGAAGCGTGTGGTATGGGAATCCTTCAACGCTTGCTCCACCAATCCCTTTAATTCCTTCGCAGGCCATTCCCAATGAGGGAACACACTGCCATCCGCTTCAGGACGAACGGTCGTCCAGCGCACTGACGACTGCGGCTGCTGAAGTCGGATACTTTAGCATTCATAACCTCTTCGAAGAAACAATATACCATCATCAACACCATAAACCTCGAAAATAAAAAAGGATGCTTGCCAACTTAGCCATATTGGCCGTCGCTCTGGACTGGGCATATGCTACTCCTCTGCCCGCCATCGAGAACCAACACCAACTCTCTGTCCACAACATCACTCGCTTCGCTAATTTCGGATTCGAAAATCTGGCCATACGCCCAAACGGCCAGATATTGACTACCACAACCAACCCAAATATCAGCATATATCAAGTCGATCCTTTGAACATACTACCACCTACACTCATCCACACGATAGCAAACGTCTCCAGCGCAAATGGAATTGTCGAAGGAAAGCCGGATGTGTACTACGTTGCATCAGGCCACATCAACCTCACTTCACCATCCGATACTGTCCCGAGTTCCTACTCCATCACCGAGCTCGACATGCGAGGCGTCTTCGTCTTGCCTAATGGTCGACTATCACGCAAGCCTACAACGAAGCATATCGCAAGCTTGCCGAACGCAGCACTCCTGAACGGGATTGCGCTTGCTCGTCCTGAATCCGAACATCTTCTTGTTGCAGACACATTTCGTGGTCTCATCTGGAACGTCAATGTTCAGAGGGGCAGTGTTGGAGTGGCACTCAACAACACAACGACCAACGGCTCTTCTTCCAATCCTGCTGGCATTAATGGCATGAAAGTCCATAATGGATCATTATACTGGACCAATACGGGAAAAAGCAAGTTGTACAAAGTCGCAATCGACAAGAAGGGCAATGTTCCAGATGGATGCAAGCCGGAAACGATTACTTCAAATATTGTTTGTGATGACTTTGTACTGGATGACAAGGGCAATGCGTATGTTGCTTCTCCTTTGGGCTTGCTCACGATAGTCAGTCCCAGTGGCCAGCAGGAAGTCGTTGCAGGGAACTCGACCGGAAGCAAGCTGAATGGTCCTACTGCTGTCAGATTCGGTCGGTTGGCATCTGATCGATGGAGTTTGTACATCACGACCGATGGTGGGATACCACAGTTTGGTGGCCCTATGTATGGTACTCAAGGCGTGTCAAGAATCGACCTGGAGAGTGCATCTGGCCCTTACTAGAGGCGGTATGGTCGTTCGGCTCGTCTCCAATTCTAACGTATCAGTAGCATTGACTCCTAAAACTTTAAAGAACCTGCCTGCAGACAACTCTCCATTGCTGTCGTCCTTGATGCATCTCAACCACAATCAATCACCTTCTACGAGAGGAGGAGGATCGAAGCATGAGCGAAAAATGACCATCTACAACATGAACTCAGTAGTCCAAGAATCACCAAGCCTCCAAACTCGTGATCTAAACTCCCATGCACTTCGCATCCAAGCTCCACCGCTGTCCACGCGAAAAGTCCAGAAGGAACGACTTAGAACCAAGATTAGAATCTGACATTCCTTCGTGAAAAGCTGCCTTTCTCTACACTCATGCCGAATACCAAGACCCAAGACGTCACACACTCTTCGGATACATAGGATAGCATGTCCTGCAGGAAATAAATCTTGGCAGTCCTGGATGATGAATCTGGCGATCCGAGAATGGATACAGGGTGGACCTGACGAGAGCTTGCGTGGGTCCCCAGCACGTCAATCAATCGATGACATCGTTGGAAATGCGGACTTCTAGAATGGTTGGTGAGAGATAATGCGAAACAGCAGCTATCCTATGTATACTGGGACTTTTGGTTGAAGAAGGTGGATGTTTCGCGATCTGCACTGCAATGCAAGTATTCGCAAGCTCGACACCTCATCGTCGCCGATCAGAACAAGGTGCAGTTCGGAGTCAGAACCTTCTTACCTTGGCTGCCCATGACATCGTTCCTGGGAGAAATGAGATTAGGTGTAGAGTCTGCTGAGCACGACCGGTATTCATTCGAAGTTACGCCGTGGTCAGCTGTACAACTTGTGGCTTGAGCACCAAGGCACGTCAGGAGGACATGTGCTCGAGCGGTGTGAGAACAGTGCGACATTGTCAGGGACAAAAGAGAAAGTATTGGTAGATTTGTGTTGTTGTAGGCATCCAAATTCATTACATTAAATGGGTATCCCAAGATAGAATCGTTTCATCGTAGCTTGTTACAGCATTCGAGGGTCTCGTTTCACAAAGTTGACTTCTGTCATCCTGTGCCAAATTGACAATCGTGGATGTGCCTGTACATCGCCAGATCTGACTGCGCAAATTCAAAACGTTTTCGGCAGTTGTTGCTGCTTGCCGAGCCTTCAGTTTCACCTCCGCGAGACGTGCTCAGTGCTCTCCCAGACGGGAGAAGCATCGCAGCCTTCTCACTCCAGCAGCAAGATGCCGCTCTGCTCCAACCCACTGCATTGGTCGAACGATTTG
Organism: Pseudocercospora pini-densiflorae CBS 125139; assembly: GCA_000504365.2. Classification (NCBI taxonomy): domain Eukaryota; kingdom Fungi; phylum Ascomycota; class Dothideomycetes; order Mycosphaerellales; family Mycosphaerellaceae; genus Pseudocercospora; species Pseudocercospora pini-densiflorae. The sequence continues at coordinate 89,998 of KZ107318.1, read as the reverse complement.
TCGATTTCGATCAATTGATCGTCCAAACGTGTGAGATTGAGTCGCCCCATGAAGTGGGACTGAAGGGAGATTGCATTCGTGATCACTTCTTCGTAGCCACGGAGTTTGTACGTCGTGGTTATTGTCGCTGTGATATTCTCCAAATCGCTGTTGTTTTTGCATGTGATCTCTTCCTTCAACCCTTCTTGAGAGAGAATCCCCTCAATCTTGTCTTGATTGCATTGACTGGCTGAATAGGCTGGTTGAAGACCGAAGAAGACGGCGAAGAGGACTTGTCGCTCATGCTGGCGAGGCTGCCTTGTGATTCCGATCGTTGGCGGGTCTCAGCTAAAACATCTGCAAGGCTGACATTGGATCGCGAGTATGGAGTGTTGTCTGTGTCGAGGATCTCGACGAACTTTGAAGCCATGGGGTGTAGAGAGAAGTGTATGCTTGGTGAAGTATTTCTTAGGCTTGTTGTCAATAGACGTTTGTGGTAGCGACAGCAAGAATCAGATATATGTAATGGTGGTCAGAGATGCGGAGGGTGGCAGAGGCGGGCACGAGGTCTTTGTATCTGAGATCCAGACAGACCCCTACCACGCAAGCCTCCACCTCACCCTGCGAGGCTGCGACACCAAGCGGACCGCGGTGCCTGCAAAGATGGTCTCAAGGGTCCTGGGTAGCGGGACAGAACCTTGCAGGCAGTCAATTTTCACTGCCGGGCTTGGTAACACGCAGCCATTCTGCAAAGGTAAAACACGCAACGCCGCATGTTAGCTTGTGCGAGCAGACGACGACCGAGAACCCGATCACGTTGCCTGCGACCAAAAAGAGCAGTGATATGACGCTGTGTGAAGATGGTCTAGGTGTGTTGGCAAGTTTTGTCGGTGGAGGGATCGAGACGACCAAGCACGGTCGACAGAACCTGCCGATCGCTGGGGCGCCAAACCATGAAGGATGTCAATTCTGAGGCTCATCCCGGGTCAGACGTGGGTGGATCAAAGTCGGCCATGTTTCCCGAGCCCTTGTTTCTTCGCCTTGTCAACGCAATCAGCTTGCACGGCGTCACATTGGCTTGTGTAATCTGACAGCCATCCGTCATGTCCTGTGAAATAGACATGGCGTACACTCGACTCGTGAAATGTGGCGAGAGGAGCGCTTTCGCAACACCTTCTCGTCCTTTGGAATGCACCGACAATCTAGAAAGCCATCTATGCGGAGGCGCATGCAAATCTGAACCTTCGTCTGGCCCAGCAGCCACAAATAGATCTGGCAGGATTCCCAAGGCACGTGTGAGGCGTTGAGGATTTGACCCTCGCGTGCCAACGCTCCAGACTCGCCCAAGACTCGCTCACCGAAAGCATACATTTTCACTTTCGAAGGGTCAGAAGACTGGATTAGTGAGCCTTGTGACCATTTCTGGATGAATCACTACCTGTCGCGTTCTCACCGAATTTACGCAGTCCGGAAGTAGTGGAAGATCTCTGTATCCGGTTCGCTTCTTGCATTGCAAGCCGGGCCCGACTGAACGCGGTGGCAACTTTGAGTATGCACCTGACTCTCGGACCGGTCACTATTGAAAGGCTCTGCAGGTACTCTGATAGTGCGAACGCGGACGTACGACGCAACAAGTCATGCTTGAAAGACCATACATTATTGAGTGCAAGCGATCTCAACAAACACCGTGCCTCGTTCTGGATGTAGACGCGAACGGCGCCAATGAGCTCGCCTCGAAACCATATCACACCACTTGTGAGAGTTCTGCCTGAGTGTTGAGCGGCACAGATATTGTTTGAGGCCATATGCGTTGCCACAACATCTTTCACGCAATCTGTCCTGAGGAACGTCGCTGAGAGAGTGCGGCAGCTGCATAGCATTTCGAGCGGCTTCCGCATGGTCTTCATCTATTTTCTGCAGGGCAGATCTGTTGTATTCTGACACTTCACAGCTGTTCATGCTCGGCGATCCGCGGTCATAAAGTGGTTGGTTCATGCAGCTATGGCTGTAGTATAGATGAAACGTGAAGATTGGTTCCTTTCGGGCAGAAGATCCACGGTGCTGGAGAGGGGAAATCTGTTGGTGTGTCTGGGGCCGAACACGAGACTGGGGAATGGAGCGCCAATACTTCAGCACAATGGTGGTACCTGAGACATCGCTTCGGTCCATGCTACTGTCCGAGATGTCTGAGGCCACTGTCCGTGGTCGTTCCAGATCTGGAGTGCAGAACCACGCAGGACCGGGTCATACACGGACCAAAGACGGCGTCTGCGCGGATATTGGTCATCCGGACGACTCAACTTTCCGCCAACGACATCACCTCACTTGGTCCTTCCACTACACCTCGAAAATGGCTTGCGCTGCTGCATGTCTACTGACTGTACACGCCTACGCGAACATCTTGACCGGCGTTATGCACTTTTCAAGCAGTCATTCCGCCATCCACAGTGTAAACCGCTCCACTGACATAACTTGCATCGTCGGACAGCAGAAATGCGAAAACCTTTGCAACTTCATCGGCATTTCCCACGCGCGGAAGAGGCACTGACGCCGCGAGAGCTGCAACTGCTCCCTCAATACCTGACTGACGTTCGAATTCAGCGAGCAGAGGCGTCTGGACGAGACCTGGAGCAACTGCATTCACACGAATGCCTTTCTCGGGCCCATATTGCCGGGCAGTCGCTTTGGTCAAGCCTACCACGCCATGCTTCGCTGCCACATATCTGGTCAAAGGCTATCAGCTACGCACTTGACTCAACAGGAACAAAGTGACGGTCTTACGATACAGTTCCGGCTCTCGCATTCAGTCCGGCAACGGACGTGGCATTGACAATTGAGCCTCCGGGCTGCATTACTGACAGCTCCGCCTTCATGCTATTTGCAACTCCCGTGAGATTGATAGCAAGCAGCTGCTCAAGGGTATCGTCACTGTCATTGTGCCACGAGACTGCTGGCTTCATGCAATCGGTGATGCCAGCAATATTGGCTGCACCATCGAGCTTGCCGAACTTCTTTATTGTCTGCGATATCCATTTCTTGAGCTGCTCCGGACTCCGAACATCAGCCTGTTGAGCCCAGATGTAGTCAGAACCTGGAAAAGCACATCAGCAACTTGCAATGAGCGGAGAAAGGAGAGGTGACCAACTCTTGGCATAGTCTTCCAGCTCCTGTGCAGCTTTGTACAGATTGGCTTGATTTGCATCCGAGATACTGACTTTCGCACCTCGAATCGCCAGAATCTTCGCCAACGCGAAACCGATACCAGATGCACCTCCGGTAATGGCAATAACCTTTCCCTCCAAGTCACCAGCCTTCGTCATTTGCCTTGAGACCGCTTTCAGTCGCTCATTGGCAGACATTGCCGGCTTAAATGCTTTACTCGCCATTTCGATGAGTAAGGAGGATTTGCACTGGCTGGATCTAGTCGCTCTTCAGGAGTGGTAATGCTTGCGCCGGCTCATCCACAGAAGTTGCGAAGTGGTCTTTTCCTAGTTCTTTACCTTGCACAGCATGTTGATAGTCAGTAGCGGTTGTTCGAATTATTCGAGGTTGCTGACTACGTTATCCTCGGTCGTCAGAGTGTCGGCAGTGCCGGCGGACATGGGACCGTGGCAGAACGAATATGGACAGGTTATGCTGGCAAGAGACCAGGGATTTGATCACGGGAGTTTCGACCACGATTATCCGATCTCCCACTTCTACTGTTGATGCTCAGATGGGACTAACAAGCAACATCCTTCAGAAACAATAATGAATCCGATGATGATTAAAGTCAGGGTCTGATTGTGGTTGACGATGTCTAGACGAACCCTCAAAATCGCAGCCGGCGACTCATTTCACGCCTATTCGCCTATCAGCATAGCAAGTGCGCTTCATCAGAACCTCAAATGTACCTCTCGTCAGTGGAATAGGAGCTGGAGTTGCAACAACGCACCCGTCGGACGGGTCCAGATCTATTACTGGCATCGTCCATGGAATGCAAGACGCCCGCTGTTGAGTGAAGTACACTTCGCACGAAAACTCATCACGAGCCCTAAGCAGGATCGATATAATTGCGAAGGTAATTGGAAGGCCAACCAATGCTATCACAGTATGTCTTTTATTTACTACTTAGTTTTATCAAGCCATCTGGAGCGTCATTGATACGGCGAGTGGTGCGAATTGAACGAAAGTGGTGGTAGCTGACCTGCCAAGAATATGGACAAGCAAACATATTTGTACGAACACGAGTCTGGTGGAGAACCTATTAGAACGACGACGATGATCAAATGAACACGTCTAGTGCTTTCCTCTCGATGTTCCAATGCTTGTCCTTGCCAGATATCAAAGCAATTTCGGCTGCTTTGCGATTTGCGATCGTTCTTCGCAGCGGAAGGGTTGAATGCTGCGAGAAGATTGCCACATCCCGACTGAGACATCGATCATTGCCTACTCCCAGTCTTGTAACTTTCAAGCTTTCAACACAAGCATCTGGAGGCAACATCGAAACCTAGAAAGAGCCCCTTTCCATGAGACACATGAAGTACATGTACATATAAAAGAGCGTGCAGCGCCTCAAACCGTCCTCAATGGAACTTGTATGACAACACTCTCAATATGACCTTCCTCAAGAGGCTGATTCTCCTGCTGCCATCGTTGGCGTTGGCATTCGAAGACAACCCCAACTACTCCGAAAACATGGACCTCGCACCCTCCATCTTCAAACGTCAATCCGACGACGACTACGTAACAGCACCATACGCCTACTGCCTCTGTCTAACCTTCCAAGTCGGCGTTCTCGACGACCAAGGTCGCCCAGAATCCTTCTTTGATGATTCCTCCACGGCAAATGCTTGTCAAAATTTGGGTGGACAGATGAGGTCTTCTTTTAGTAAACATCAGCCGTTCAATATAGTGAGTGAAGTCAAATGATGAATGACTAAGGGGGAGATTTTGTGCTGATGAAGATTGCGACAGTGCATCAGTCCATCATTCAGTCAAACCAGCTGGGCACTGTTCCAGAATCAATGTGGACAGACACTGGCTGGACAGAATTCTGCGAAGTGTTGTCCTCCGGATGGACAGCTTTGTTGTACGCCTTATTTCGCTAGTGAGCCGGATTGCGCTGTCTAGTGAAGGGATAGATGCGTGTCCACGAGGAATAATGGGCTGGATAATCTATAACTCTTATGCGAAGTAAGGAATTGGACTTTGCTGCCTGGATTCAAACGCAAGATCTATGGTGGTGTTGGATTAGTCTCCTTCTCAAGTTCCGATGCGAGCCATGCATGTCTTGTGCTGAGGCTGTGACCTGGCAGCGTAGTCGTGAGATCGTCGGAAGAGAAGCCATTGTCCCTGGAATCTGCCCTTCCCTAGCTGTATCCTGCCATCACTGTCCTCTACAATCTTGCCTGAAACTCGCCCTCCTCTTCCTTAACAACGCTCTCGAAAGTCTCCTCAACATCATGCTCATGAAGCCAAAACGGATCCGCACGATTCGTCATCCTCTTTACAAGCTCCTCGTCACTCTCCTTCTTCCCAAGTCTCTCAACAGCTTTCCGATTATTCGCATGCACAGTCGATAGGACCCGATCAGTATGCGGCTTTCTCGTCTTCTCATACATCCTCAAAGCCGTCGAAATCTCTTCTCTGGATGGCTTTCTCGTCGTATCTGGAGGAAAGACATAAAAAATCGCCCTCGCAAAAGCCCAAGCATCATCCAACGCCAAAGATCCACCAGCAGCGAAAGCCCCTCCATGAGCATGAGCTGCGTCTCCGGCATACGTCACGTTGCCGTTTCCGTGGACCCAGGTATCGAGAGCAGAGGCAAATGTGTTGGGATACATTCTCGTATATGGTGAAGCTTGGATCATGGCTCTAATCGTCGGGTGCCAGTCTTTGTAAAAGTCTTTGAGGACTTTCAGATCGCCTTCTGAATTCCACGTCGAGTCCTTGTACAGAGCATCTGGAGCGTCGGGATCGCTATAGCTTCCTCCAACGATGGTGAAGAGATCCTTGCCCAGTTTTGAGGAGAAGAATGTTCGGTCTGGACCCCACCAGTGATATGCTTCGTCTAGGACTCCGGGAATATGTGAGACGAGGCTGGCGTCGAAGACGGATCTGAAAGCTACCCAGCCTGTCCATTTTGGTTGAGATGCTGGGACGAAGGAGCGTCGGACTGCTGACTGAATGCCATCTGCTCCTAGGACGAGATCTGCGGAAGTTGTGGTGCCGTCTGCGAAGGAGATGACGACTTCATCAGTTTCTTGATCTTGATCGATCGCCACGAATGTCTTGTTGAGATGAATTCTTTCTGGTTCGACATGCGCTGCTAGTGCTTGCTGCAAGTGTGCTCGATAAAATCTGCTGGTGCGATGTTGAAAGTCGACGTGGCCATGGTGTTTGTCTACGGATATCACTTCATTCGTCTTCCAATGCCTGCAGACAATTCAGTCGACTGCCGGCAAAGGACGATCAATCCAGCTTACCGATATATCATGGGATAGCCAGACTTGTTTCGAAATGCAAGGTCGTCGGAAAGAGCTTCGTGAACCCCAAGTCTCTCCAAAGCTCTCATGCCATTTGGTCCCAGGGCTATACTGGCACCGATCTCTCGGAGCTCCGAAGCTCTTTCGTAAATTTGTACATCAATGCCTTCATGCCTTTGGAGCGCGATCGCGGCAGCAAGACCTGCAATGCCTGCGCCAATGACTGCAATTCTCAGCTTTCCAGAGTCGGCCATAGAGTCGATGGATCCTTTGAGTACGAAAATATGATATCCAAGACCTGAGGTCGATGTTCAGAAGCAGGTGCAGAGCTTATCTCGTTGAGACGTAGAGCTTGCCGGAGCTCTAATTGCTTGCATGACGGCAGAATCTCGGGATGCAGCGTTTAGTGAGCATGGTGGTGACAGAACAGGTATTAAGCACGCAATGTGGTCGACTTTCATTCTTTGCTCGCACAAGATTCGCCGAGCGCAGTTGGCCAAGGAAAAGATGTGTCTTGGTCATGTAAAGATGGAGCCGCTCTATGCGACGCTCCACGTGTCGAGGCATGGTGAAGCACGTCAGTAATGAGCCTGCTTATCCGACGCTGGAGATGCTCCACCGATAGACCATATTCGACAATTCATTCGACGATTGTGCTGTAGTCCAACAGTGCACATTCAGCATTGCCATTATGTGATCGACGCAGGATTTGCAGAGTGCAGATTCTTGTGCACCCAACTTCTGCTAATAGGGAGCCCTTCCACATATCTTATCGACGTCTTCCAACCCATCACTGGACGACCTGGGCCTACGTAGAGTGTCGATACAGTATCCTGCCACAATGGCAAAAGACAAGGTCACTACTTCAGTCTTTGCAAGCAGCGCAACACCAAAACTTCCAGAGCGGTATGCCGATGAAAGTTACAAGCTGTTCTCGAAAGTCCAGGTCGACGATCCTTCGCCAGCAGAAGCCAAGCGCATACGAAACAAATGCGTTCGATGGATTCTGCCCTTCCTCTGTGTGGGCTACCATTTGATGTATGTCGACAAGCAGACCTTGGGCAGTTCCGCGATCCTTGGTATCATGGAAGATGCCCATCTCAACAGCACCCAATACAATTGGCTGTCATCAATTTTCTACCTTGGCTACCTCCTGGCAGAATGGCCGCAGAACTGGGCATTGCAGAGGTTCCCGGTAGCTCGGTAAGCGGCCCGTACCTCAGATAACTTGTAGATGCATGTTCTGACGTTTCACCAAGATGGCTCTCGATCAATCTGGTTGTCTGGGGTGGCATATTGCTCTTGCACATTCCGTGTGAAAGCTTTGCTTCCTTGTTCGTCGTCCGGTTCCTTCTTGGCGTAGCAGAAGCATGCATTGTGCCTGCGTTCTTGTTGATCCTGAATATGTGGTTCACGTACGATGAGCAGTCGTGGTTGATGCCATGCATGTGGGCCATCGGAAACAGCTCGCCCATCACAAGCGGTCTGCTGTCGTACGGCGTGCTCTGGATCGATACTGGATCTTTCAACCCTTGGAAGTGGTTCATGGTGATTACTGGAGCCATCACGGTCTTGTTCGGCATCGCAGTATGGGTCTGGCTTCCGGACAATCCTCTCAGCGCGAGCTTCATGACGCTCGAGGAGAGGGCCCAAGCTGTATTGCGTATCAAGAGCAACCATTCCGGCATCGAACAAAAGCACTTCAAGAAATACCAATTCCTGGAGGCCATAACGGAGCAGAAGACCTGGCTCTTTTTCTTGCATGCCTGGTCGCAAGAAATGGCCAATGGCCTCACCAATCAGTATTCGCTGATCATCAAATCGTTCGGCTTTTCTACGCTGCAGACCACTTTGTTAGGGTGCGTAAATGGAATTACTGCATTCGTGTCTCTGGCATCTGCCGCAATCATCCTGGCCAAGACAACCAATTGTCGGGCGTGGCTGTCTAGTGCGGCTTACATTCCTCCAATCATATCATGCATCTTGCTTCTAGCATTGCCTTGGGGTAATCGATGGGGCCTCCTGACAGCGATCTGGATCAGAGCCACAGGGGGGATACCATATAGCGTGGTGATGATCTGGGCTGCGAACTGTTCTGCTGGACACACCAAAAAGACGACTGTAATAGGTCTTTATCATGTTGGGTATGGACTGGGCAATATTCTAAGCCCTCAGCTCTTCCAACCACAATACAAACCAAGATATACTGTCACCTGGGCGGTGATATTGGGAATCGCCTGCGTATTTCCAATGTTCCTCGTGCTGTACCTTCGCTGGTACCTGAAACGAGAGAACGCGCGAAGAGATGTATTGCAGGCCCAAGGGCTCGTGGATGAGGTTGGAGTTGTCGAGCATGGATCCGGAAGTGACGTTTCGGAGGAGGTCGTTGATGCGCGGCAGCTGGATCTCACAGACCAAGAGAACCTGGCTTTTAGATATGTACTTTAGCACAATGCGCAGAAGCGAAGATCAAATGGGCCGACCGGTGCTTCTAGCCAGATGAAGTCGTAGCGTATGTGAATGGTGACAAGACCAATCTGCGAGACAACGACACCTCAGCGCCGACTCACGAGCGCCATGAATTATAAAGGCCCCACCGCTCAAATCCATGAACAGGACATACGAGCTGGCCGGGGCAGGTGCAATTCTGATTGTTGTCCGAAGGGACTGTGCTGGAGAAGCCTGTTGCTGGCGCCATTGGTCGTTGGGTTGTTGCTGGCGCCAGTGGTCGGTGGGCTGTTGCTGGCGCCAGTGGTGGTTGGGTTGCCGCTGTGACCAGTGATTGTTGGATTGTCGCGGGCACCAGTGGTTGTTGGCTCTCCTATTTCGCCAGACCACCTGAGCCACCACCAATTCCACCATCCTTCAGAAACTTGGTTATGCTTTCCTTACAAGCACGTTCGTTGTAGCTTTCTTCCCAGACCTGGTATAAGCTAACCAATTCTTGTGTCGCATCCACGATGGCGTGCATGTCGATACTGCTTTCAGCGAGCCAATCGACCAGCTTGGACAGCTTCGGTCCGGCCTGCTTGAGGCCACTGAAGCCGCCGAGAATCGCATCGCGGGCTGCGCTGCTAGACATTGCGGGCGAAAAGCTGGGCGGAGCACCAGATATGGGAGACATCAAAGGTGGTGAGGCCTGCCCTGGTAAGGATTGAGTCGAATGCGCTTGCAACCCGGCCGGCTGCCCACTCGGTCTGAGCACCACTGCTAGGAAAATCGCCACCACTGCCAGCACATGCGGCGCGTAGAGGAAAGCTAGATCTGTGTTGTAGCTGTCGTTGATGATTGATTGAGCTAGCTGCGTCTCTTCGCTACTGAGACTGAACTGAGGCGCCAGATCGTTGAGAGTCCGGTAGGGGTGATGGCAGATCAGGCGAGAAGACAGCGTCGAGATTAGAGCAAACTCGCATTCGCCAATCTTGCTACTCTCCGAGACACCCAGCTCAGGCCACTGCCTGGCAGCTTCGCCAAGCATCAACCGGATATGCTGCGGGCACTCTTCCATTTTGCAAGCAAGATAGACTGCAGTGGCCATAATGAGATATGGATTCGTCTTTCTCAGCTCAACTCGAAGGTAGAATCGCTTCACGTATATCTGTGCAGTGGCGAGGGCCTGCTGGCGCACATTCATTCTTCGTGCCAACTTTGTGAGCTGCTGCTGAAAGTAGATGCTCATAAGTCTCCGATCAGGTACAGGATACTTTGCATGTAATGGTTGGTTCGCCTTCTGAAGCTCGCTCCGGACCTCAGCCAGTTCAGCTTTGCTGAATGTCCAGAACTTCGCCTGTGTCGAGTCCCAATAGTTTGCTGCCATTGTGAAGCATGTATCTGGATGTGGTGAAATTGTATGAATCGCCGTCAGTGAGAAGCACGATGTTGACGTGTCGTCTAAAGTGGCAGAACCACAGAGCAAGAGCCAGACTTCATTGCCGCACCGTTCCTACTTGCCTGCTTGCGATCCCGTGACGAAAAGAACGTCACACAACATCGCGTACCTTGGGAATGATAGATATAGAGTGTTTCTACCTCTATAAAAGGTCCAACCTGAATTCGATGATTATTCACTGCAGATCGCGTTCATAGCAAAGACGTGTTGTGACAGAAAGGTGGAAGGTGGCTAGAGTTTGCACTTATGATGTAAGCAGTTCTTGGCGCAATAAAGTTTTGAGGCGTTGCGTGCTGCTTGCATGCTCCTCAGTGCTTGTCAACGACCATCAACTTGGCAAAGAAGCAACCAGATCGGTATCTGTGCTATTTCACAGTCGATCTTTGGAAACATTCCTCCATACGTGGTGCTTCCACAGCTTGCGATTGAAGCACACCTCTACCCCTGGCGATCGTACGTAAGGCGGGCCACAGGACGCTGCTCAGCCACATCGACTCAGCTGGACTCTTCATGTTTGCATGAGACACATAAGACAGCTATAACACTGCCGAGGGAGCGCGATCTGAAAGTTTGAATCTTTTGCGACTGCTCGACAGCGATTGGAATCGGAGCAGAGACATCCATCATGGCAGACCGAACGACGTACTTTCTGCTTGGCTTGCTTGTCGTTCTGTTCCTAGCTTCACCAGCAGCTGCATTTGGTGCTGGAAATATTGCTTCGATCTCCAAGATCGAAGGTCACAATTGGCGCCATGGCGACATTGAGGATCTTCTCACCACAGTTGCATTCATCAAGGGCAAGAAATGGACGTCTATGATGGTAAAACGCACTTACTTCGGAAACTGGCTTCGAGACTACAGCCAGGCCGTCGACGTTGGAACACTCAAGGGCGTCCCAGCTGACACAATTCGAGTTTTGGTCTGGATCTTGGCTTTCATGAGCTTTGGATATGCCACCGAAGAATTCGAGGTCACTTCAGAAAGGCTTGGCGTCTATCGACCAGAGGAGCATATCGACAATCCCAAGGACTACGCCGACAATCAAGATGCGAGACAATTCGATTCTCGCCTTCGTGGACCAGTCAGTCCTGTTGAACTACAGATCGACCCACATACCGGCATGAAGAACTATATCGCAAATGAGAATCTTGGCATAGCCACATCTCTTGGCTACATCAAGTGGTCCTTTGCGCGCAGCATCCACTTCGGCAGGTTGTACTGTCATGGTTCACAAAAGGGTCGCGACGAGGATCTTTGCGAAGCTTTGCGGTGTCTTGGCCAAGGTTTGCATTGCATGGAGGACTTCGGGGCTCACACGAACTACACCGAGCTCGCTCTGCGGGAGATGGGCTTCCACAATGTCTTCCCGCATGTGGGTGCTCAAGCGCAGATCAATCTCAATGGCAAGCAAGTCTTCCCGTTGGTGACTGGTACCTTTGGTGGCGTGGACTTCCTGCACAGTGTTTTGGGTGAAGCCACAGATCACGTAACGCAGACCGAAGTTGACGATGCTGAAGTCGCGCAGCTCAATGCTGCGCTTTCCGATGCAGAGGCCAACAAGAAGCGTAGCGCTGGTGGCGACCCCGCTTCAGAGGCATCGTTCTTCACAGATGCTCTTGCCAACATCCCTGGTACCGGCGATCTCGTCCGCGAAGCTATCCAGCTCCAGGCCGCCTCCGATGCCCAAGCTAGAGAGAACGAGCAGAACAGTGGCGGCTATGTTGGTGGCTCTCGAGGCGTGAACGACTCGTATGGTGGCTACGACAGCTACGGCACAGCTCGTGCGGACCCAGTTCCAGGCCAGCAACAGCAAGGCGGCGGTCTCAACTTCCCAGCTCCTCCAAAGGTCGATGCAGCGGCAGCAATGGCGAAAATCTACCCGATCCTGGTCTTCCGTGACAAGGTGGTTCGCCAAATTTCTGCGATCGTCTCCAAGATCCCAGGTCTGGAGAAAGCGATTGAGACTATTACTGAGAAGGTCACGCTTTTTGTGATGGGACTGCTCGCGCCTTTCATCAAGCCCATCATCGCCTCGGCCTCGAACGCTCTCAAGCAAGGCTCTGGTACCGTCATCAACAGCTCCGCAAACCAGCAGTATTTAGTCTGGCAGGACCCCACCAGCAGTGATCCTACCCACTCAATGCTCAGCAAAGACCACTTCTCGAATATTCTGAACCAGCCCGCTGGTGAGATTGCAGGAGAAATTCTTCAATATGTTGCTCCACGAGTCATTTATGGTTGGGAGCACCCGGAGGTGCCGGAACGAGAAATCCTAGATGACATCTCTCGCGTCTTCCACCATCCAGCGGCGCGCAACGAACAGATTGAGATCCAACGCAAAATGTTCGATGTGGTGCAACGCTGGATCAACAAGCGACCAGACCGTGGTCAGGATCTGAACAACATCTTGTCTTCGGAGAGTGTCAAGGCTGGCCACAACCACAAGGTACAGAATCTGCAGCAGTCCTTTGCGGGTGTGCAACAACTTGCCTCTTCGCATGGCCTTAATGTTCCAGGAATCGGTCCAGGCGCCGGTAGTCATTCGGCAACACGAGGTGGTGTGTTCGACATGCTGGCTCAGCAACGCTCTGCGAGCAACTTGCAAGCCGATCCTTCTCAGTACTCTCATGGCCCGCCACCAGCATCATACGACCAAAGTAGCGCTTCATACCCCACTGCATACCAGCAAGGCTACGAACAGCCATGGCAGCCGCAACATCAACAGCAAGGATATGACCAAAATTACGGCGGAGGATATCAACAGCAAGGTGGATATCAGCAAGGAGGCTATGGCGGAGGATATGGTCAGTATTAGATGGTCATGATTGATGAGGAACGAAAGATGGTCACGATTGTGATATCGCGACAGTAGATACCAGATAGATACCAACACTTTGCAAGACACAGAACCTCTCTAATCTATTTCTCTTGGCGGCATTGTACCCTTCCCTCCACAGCATGAGGCTCAAAAAACCTGAATAAGCAAGCATTTCTCTTGGCATCGGATCTCGGTTCCTGGACACCCAATCATCAGGCGGGACGTCATGCCCTGTGCCTTTTGCTTTGCAAAGAGAACGGAGCTGTCTAGCATTCACTCCCATATCGCCCAATACCTGGACGTGAAAGCTACGTTCCTCAAGAGCTTTCTCAATCTCCACTCATACAAAACTTCCGAAGCACCGTCTGCTCCCGATATCTGCCATACAGCCGAGCTACTGGACGGATTCGGCAGCTCCTAGCTACAGCGACTTCTGAAGCTTTCACCGCACGCGACATCGGTCGACACACTATTGTACGATGCCAAGCAGATAGTATTTGCGAGCGCGGCTATGGATGGCGAGTCACAGGCGCAACGGGAGGCGCGCCTGCGCTCGCTATGGGAAAAGCTCGATACAAAGCGCAAGGGGAATCTCGACTATGAAGCTTTGAAGAGAGGATTGGTTCTGATGAACCACCGTGAGTGGCCATATCCGCAGTCCGCGGCATAAGTCTTCAATTCCGTGCTAATATGCTGCTGTAGCACTCAAAGATGCAGACAGGCTGATCAAAGATATGCTCACGTCTTGCGATATCGACCACGACGGCAAGATCAGCTATGATGAATTCACTCGTTTCTGCACACGAACAGAAAAGGAGCTCTGGCAGCTCTTCAAGTCGATTGATCGCGACAACAGTGGCAACCTGGACAAAAGCGAGCTTTCCGCAGCCTTCGAACGAGCAGGAGTGGCAGTCTCCAATGCGCGGCTGGACCGCTTCTTCAGCTACATCGACAAGGACCACGACGGGACAATCGATTTTGGCGAATGGCGCGGTAGGCATTACTCAGAATTTCCAAAAGCATTCGGGACCAACAGAACCCCAAAGCTTGTAACAAGCTTTCCGCTGTGGACCACTTACTGATTTATGCTCGTGAACAGATTTTTTGCTATTCATGCCGACAAATGCACCAGGCCTCAAAGCCGTATTCTCCTACTACCAGTCCACCTCCAAACTCACTTCAGAAGGCGATGTGGTGATTAGCGACGAGGCACTGCAAGGCTTAGGTACGATCATGACCTTCCTCAAGACTTCTCTTTTCGGCGCGATCACACAGCTCGTCAAGCCATCGCAAGGGGCTGCTGGTGGGCAGAACACGGCACCTATCACGATGTGGGAAGGCAGCGAAGCAAGACCGCAGCTGTTCGACATTCCCGATTATGAGGAGGAGATTGGAGACGACCCATATATCCCAATCAAGCCCGCGAGGCGGAAAGAGCTGGAAGAGGAGGAGATTGCTGCGCCGATGAAGAAACGACAACCAAAGCTGACGGATTTTGTTCCGGATGTAGGGTATTTTATTGCTGGTGGTGTGTCGGGAATCACATCCAGAACCGCAACCGCGCCCCTCGATCGTCTGAAGGTATATCTCATTGCGCAGACGGGGAATGCTGAGGATACGAAACAAGCTGTTAAGAGCGGTAAGGCTATCAGTGCCGCCCAGCATGGCGTGAGAACGCTGTGGAATGCATGCAAAGAGCTATGGGCCGCTGGAGGCATGCGAAGTCTCTTTGCGGGTAACGGCATCAACGTGGTCAAAGTCATGCCCGAATCTTCAGTCAAGTTCGGTGCATATGAGGTACGTCAAATTTCGCTCCCCATTCCAGGCTGGAGGGTTTCGTGTTGGCCGGACATATGAAGGCGAGCGTTTCTTTGTGGCCCACTTATGCTTCGAAGAGTGCTGTGGGTCCTTGATGTTGCCCTTATTATAAGTTCACATTTGCGCATGGACGTGTGATTTGTCAATCTGTGCGATGTCATGAGCTTCATCACTCTTGGCTCTGCGATCGCTGTGCAACCCAGGGCCATACTGCCAAACTATGTAGTATTTGTGCTGATCACACTGATTAGGCTGCGAAACGCGCAATCGCGAAAGTCGAAGGCCACGGAAATCCGAAACAGATTTCATCCTCCTCGACCTTCATTGCCGGTGGATGTGCTGGCATGATTGCGCAAGCCGTAGTGTACCCACTCGACACGCTGAAATTCCAGATGCAGTGCGAAACTGTGGCTGGAGGAGAGCACGGAAGCAAGCTCATCCTCCACACTGCCAAGAAGATGTGGGCACGAAACGGCATGATCGCATTTTACAAGGGCCTGCCAATGGGTCTCGTTGGCATGTTTCCCTACGCTGCCATCGACCTGAGTGTCTTCGAAACTTTAAAGAAGCGCGTGATCGCGAGGAACAAGCGCAACAACCCGAAACTCAAGCACGACGAAGATGCATTGCCCGGTAACTTCAGCATGGCATTGATGGGTGGTTTCAGTGGTGCGATAGGAGCGAGCATTGTTTACCCTCTCAATCTCCTGCGGACCAGACTTCAAAGTCAGGGCACTGTCAGCCATCCGAGGACATACACTGGTATTGTCGACGTTACGCGACAAACGCTTCACGGTGAGGGCGTGAGAGGACTTTTCAAAGGTCTGACGCCAAATTTGCTCAAGGTGGTCCCGGCAGTTTCCATCACTTATGTTGTTTATGAGAACACGAAGAAGGCGCTGCATCTTTCGTGATGGCAGTCACACCACCACTGTGGCTCCGCGGAAGGTCGAGAGTGCAGAAGATTCGATGCAAAAGGACACTCAATATATCACTTGGATATATGCGATGGAACGAGGGAGATGTGGTGCGTCGGGAGAGGAAGTCATCACGACGAACTATTGATAGAGGCTAAGACACGTGCGCTGAGCAGAGAGCTGCACAACTGACAGGAAACTATGATACCCTTCGTACAGGAAATGGTATGGCAATATACTTTGCATGACACACAAAGCAGGCATTTCGAACTCAAAGCTTCAGACCTATCGCGAGCTCGATCGGGATATTTCCCTTATCGTCGACTTTCGGCCCAAGTACAGCCGGCCATGATCATGAACTGCCGTGCATGAGCGTTATGCAACAAACATCACTACAAGTCTTCTTGCTCGATGGCTGGAACTTGACTCCGGGTAGACAGTTAACTGATCGCGATCATGGACACGGTCAGAACCACAGTCTCGACTGGCAGCGACCACGAAACCATCAGCTATGGTCCAGCAGGTTTCCAAGGTCTCGTCAAACAACCATATGTCTTCGCACTCGCCTGTTTCGCCTCACTTGGCGGCCTGCTTTTTGGTTACGATCAGGCAAGACTCGTCTCATATCAGCGTGCACTACTCCGCTAACGTGTACATTTACAGGGCGTCATCTCAGGCGTACTAGTGATGAACAACTTCGTAAGTAGAAGCGCCGGTGAGGAAATGAATCCTAAAGACTCGCTGACGCCACAATAGAGTAAACTCTTCCCCTCCCTCGCAAACAACCCAACCCTCCAAGGCTGGATGGTCTCAGTCCTCACCTTAGGAGCAATGTTCGGAGCATTCATCAACGGCCCAATCTCCGAAAAATTCTCACGTAAACGATCCATCTTCTACGCCAATGTCGTCTTCCTTATAGGAAGTATCTTGCAAGCTGCTGCGAAGAACGTCTTGATGATATTCTTCGGAAGATTCTTTGCCGGTGTTAGTATTGGCATGTTGGCTATGGTTACACCACTTTATTTGAGTGAGTTGAGTCCCCCGGAAATCAGGGGAGCGTTGGTTACGTTGCAGCAGTTTGCTATTACGGTTGGGATTTTGGTGGCTTTTTGGTTGGAGTGAGTGATTTCGTACATGTCGATTTGCTGAGGGAGGTGACGGCTGACCATGAGGGATCTATAGGTATGGAACGCAATATATTGGTGGTAATGGAGATGGACAAAGTGAAGTGGCTTGGAGGCTACCGCTAGCTTTGCAGTGTCTGCCTTCAGCTGTGCTTGCGATTGGGACTTTCTTCTTGCCATTTTCGCCGAGATGGTTGGTCAATCAAGGACGCGAAAAGGAAGCTTTTGAGACTTTGGTCCAGCTGCGACGTGTGCCGGAAGATGATCCGAGGTTGAGTAAAGAAATTCTGGAAATTCGAGTCGCGTATATTTTCGAACAGGAATCTTTGAAAGCGAAGTATGGGGAACGGGCGAATAAATTTGAGATCGCGGTACAGCAGTATAAGGAGCTGTTCACAGTTGGACACTTGAGGAAGAGGACGATCATTGCTTGTGGGTTGCAAGTTGTTGAGCAGTTTACTGGGATCAGTGAGTATACTCTCTTTCACAAGAACAAGTACACTGATAGGGCCTCGATCTAGACGCTATCATATATTACGCCCCGACTATCTTCAAGGCCTTGTCATTATCCTCGACATCAATTACACTCCTCGCGACTGGAGTAGTAGGCATCATCAATGTCCTCTTCACGATCCCATCGCTATACTTCATCGACCGCCTAGGTCGTCGCAAACTCGTAAGAACATTTCACCGATTTCCCATCCCCATCCCACTGACCAAGTCTCCTCCCCAGCTCATCATCGGCGCAATCGGCATGTCAATATCCCAACTCATCGTCGGCTCCCTCTTCGCCGCGTACAAAGACACCTGGTCCTCCCATCGAGCCGCCGGCTGAGTCGCCTGCACGTTCGTCTGGATCTATATAGCGACTTTCGCTTTCCAAGTCGGAGTCATATGGATCATGCCGAGCGAGATGTTTCCACCTATCATCCGGTCCAAAGCTGTGGGACTTGCCATCGCGACGAATTGGTTGGCGAATTTCATTGTGGGTTTGATAACGCCGAGGATGTTGAAGAAGATAAGTTTTGGGACATTTTATTTCTTCTTGGTGTTTTGTGTGATTTTGTTGGGGTGGAGTTGGTGGGGGATCCCGGAGACGAAGGTAAGTTTAGAGAGAGGTTTGTTGTGTTTGTGAAAGGCCATCTGGCTGATTGATGGAAATCTTCTAGGGTGTGCCGATTGAGGAAATGGATAAGATCTTTGGTGGGAATGAGGGTGCTGATGATGTAAGGAGGATGGGGGAGATCAGGATGAGGCTGGAAAGACAGGATAGTGTGACGGAGGAAACCGTGGTTGCTGAAATGAAGAGCAAAGATTAGATGGGCGTCCGAATGCCATACGAGGCATTCTCCGTTCGGAAGTATTGCTGTGGTCTGTGTCGAGATTAGTCTCCTTCACTCGGATCTCTTACAGAAATCGCCTCGTTCGATGAAGACATGCCTACGGCGAAGGTCTTGAAGGTCACCTCTCGACGATGACATCAAATAAGATCGCACGTTCCTCAAACATGCTTCTTGTGATAAATTGCTGTTGTCAGAGAATGTCCAGCCGCCAAGCCATGCAGAACCGGGACCAGAACTACGCATGACATGTCGCAAACTACACAGTCAAAGACACTCACATCCAAGTTGACAGACTTTCACGCACCGCACTCTCCTATGGATGAGCCATCATTCAACATCAAGGTACTATAGAGCTGGCGGCATCGCTGTATATCAAGCGGACAGTCTGTTATGCATATCCCACCTCGCCCGGGGGAAGATGCGCCTGGCAATGAGGCGGAGCTGCAAATCAGCCACATTGTCTCCATCGGTTGCACGATGAAGCAGCTATGTTGGCGGAGTACCTCCAACTGATCCCAAGACTGACTCTTCTGCAACCTCACACTGCGAAATATGTCTGTTAACAGGATCTCAGAGCTTGTTCGTCCGGCGTTGCAAGATGCGTCCACGCAGATTCGACTTCTCCGGATCCTGCCTCCTGAAGAGTCGACCGGTGGGCTCATAACATGTGAGCTAAGCACGGCTTCTATGGTCTCTGCGGCCGGTCAGTATGTCGCAATCTCCTATACCTGGGGTGAGGAAACCCCTGTCGTCAAAATAGTCGTCAACGAGCAGATTGTCCACGTACGGCATAATTGTTGGTACGCTCTCTGGCAGATGCGACTCCACAATGTATCCGATCTCTACTGGATAGACTCTCTGTGTATTGACCAGGAATCACACTACGAGAAACAGCATCAGGTTGGCCAGATGGGAGACATATTTTCGCAAGCCTGTTGTGCAGCTTGTTGCATCGGCGAATCTGGCAACGATTCCGAGGTTCTTTGGTCAAGCAAAGCATTATCGATGCTGTCAGAATCGGAAGCCTACAACTTGTTCTTTGAGTTCAGCCAGCGAGATTATTTCAACAGACTCTGGACTGTGCAAGAGTGCATAGTGCCACCTACCTTGTGGCTGTTCTGCGGATCGTCGCTACCTCTTAGATGGGACGCACCGAATGGTTTTATCGACAAGATAATAACGGCGACGTCTGCAGCACCTTATTTGTCCACGACTATGGCACGATTCCAGGCCCTTAGAGTTGCCCGTGGTTCTCACCTGCGCGGCGAACCAGTCGATCCATGCACCGCCGTCCGAACCTATTGTCCACACAGCAGTTTTGATCCAAGAGACAAGATCTACGGCCTGTTATCGTTCATGTCGCCCACGATCCGTGAACGTCTTCAGGTCGATTACAGCCAGCCTTTGATATCAGTCCTGTCTAGCTACGCAGGTATCTACGATGTGCTGAGCGTTGAGGGTGTGCCTTCTACGTTTGGAGATAGCTGCATTGTCGGCAGCCTTGGCAATATGCTGCGCAGCATCGAAGCCCTTCTGGAAGAATTCCAGCAAGCGGCTCCACGTTTCAGAAGCGACCTTGACGCATTCTTGGATCTTTCCCGCTTGTGTCTGCCGGAGTACTCCGCTGTTAGCCGGTATATCTCTTTGAAGATCGGTCCTTCAACCTTCGCTATTGGAGAAACTCTAGTATCCAGCTTTGTGCAGCGAGATTGCCGTATCGACATGCAGTGCTCTCATAGCGCCTGCACTGGTGCTTTAGCCGACATGATCAAAAAGTCATACACAGTCTCCGACAATTTCGTCGGGCAGCACTGGACCTGGCGGGACTATGTGTGGTCGACACCAGCACAAAAGCTAACGCAGAAGATGTTTGAATGTCAAGACTCCAGACAAGTTGGCTTGCGGACGGATCCACAGCGCATGCTATGCATCTGGCGCAATGATAGAGATACGGTTGCGATATTTTCCGTGCCCCCCGATACCGAGCTTGATGATTATCTCATACCATGTGTCGACAACTTAGGAGTGGGAACCAATGTGCACAGCTGGCCAGATCGCGTTTTGTTCTTGATAGGACATCAAGAGCGACATGCTCATGGTCGTTGCATAGATTTGATTGGAGTTGCTCGGCCCTATTATCACCGTGGGAAGCAGTGGCCCATCATGGACTGGCTACCGAAAGATATGATCACTCCATCACCAACGCTATGGGTAACGCCCGAGACTCTATTGCGTGCTGCAGCGTCGCCTGGCTTCTCCAGGATGACACTGAGATGATGAATCTCCAGCAGGAAGATAATTATCTGTGTCGTGATCAAAGTAAATCAGATTTCATTGACGACCTGGATGGATGACAGAAAATTAAAATGGCCAATTCCAGTTGCTATAGCGTATATCGAAATCCTTCAATGCCCTCCAACACAGCTCTGCCCTGGACCTGCCTCCTATTCATCACAACCATATAAACACTCGTAGCGCTTACACTCAGAATCGTCAATGCCGCCGCCGTAAAGCAAGTCGCCAGCCCAGGTGTATACTCCGGCGCATCCTTACTCCGAAACACCAGACTCGCAACAACTCCACCCACTCCACCGGCCGCCACTATCGTCGCAGACGCAAATGCTCGCTTCCACTGACCAACGATGTTGTTCGCTTGATAAGTCATCGAAGCAGGAACATTCGAGTTCGAACCACCCGTAATGAGAAAAGCCCCAAAGTATCGGACGTATGGCTGAGATGCGTAACCCAGCAGTGCGATCCCGATGATTTCGAGAATGCAATTGAAAATTATGGTGTGCCCTCGAATGCGGAATTTGTCTGAGATGTAGGATTCTAGGAAGCCGAGAAGGAAGGAGAATGCGTAGCACGGAGCAGTCAGACATTGTGACTGCACGACCGAGAAACCTAGGGATTGGCGGAGGATGATTGGGAGGAAGTAGGAGATCGAATAAGTGACCAGTCCAGAGAATCCGAAATTCGCTGCGAAACACCAGATTTTCAAGTCTTTGCCCTGAGAAAGATATGTCCAGAAATCGAATTTACTGATATGAGCATCCTTCCTATCCCTCTCGATCCTGTCAACCATAATTTTAACCTCCTCATCTGACAGAAATCTTGGTCCGCCGGGATAAAGTTTCGTTTTATGTGCATCTTCCGGAAAATCAATTAGAAGGATGTATCCTAAGATAGCGATGACAATGGTGAGAACCCCTTCCATGATAAAGATCCAGCTCCAACCAGGATGTCCAGCTAACCCATCCATTTGTTGAAGGCCATAAGCTAGAACACCACCAAAACCTCCGACTGAGTTGCCGACGAGATAGAAGAATGCGTTTCGCTTAGCGACTTCGTGACGAACGTACCACATAGAGACTAGGAAGAGGGCGGAGGGGAAGAAGCAGGACTCGAACATTCCGAGTAGAACTCGTAAAGCTACGAGGGTGGTCCAATGCTTGGAGAGACCGAAGCCGATTACTACCAACCCGAAGGCGAGGGTGACGCCGGCGAGGAATGGTCGTGGACCGAGCTTGCGTGTCAGGACTGTGGCGACGAAGTTGAAGGCGACGTAGGTCGGGAAGAAAACAACGACGATGATGGAGTAGCGGTTGCCGATGAGGTTGAGGCCGTCGTCCATGCCTGCGATTACGCTGTGCTACAGTCAGCTGGGACGAGTAGCAGTATTGTTAGTATCAGACTTACGCGTTCGGTAAATTTGTTCGATCAATCTGATTGACGATGTACATCAGCGCCAGAATAACGGACAATCGAATGTCGACCTTGCGCTTGATATTCTTGATCCTCGAATCATCGATGGGTGGATCTTGTTCTGAGTCGCTTGAGACGATGTCTGGTTGTTTCTCGACATGTTCTCCTGATAAGGAGATTTTGGCCGCACTCATTGTGGCAGCAAGTATCAAAGCAAGCTCAGGTTTCGAGAGATGAGTGACGAAGAGTGGAAGCAGCAGTGGTTCGTGATCTATAAATCTGACCGGGAATAGTCTGCGTTGCTGATCGACGCAGCAAAACGAGTCGGAGCCGCATTCTCGCGTGGATCCCACGTTGCTACTAGCAAATCAATTCTTTGTATTGGCGATTGCGGTACGTGAAAACCAGGAAGGATGCTCGTGCCAAGAGGAGGATGTAGAAGCCCGAGGTTACAGGTCTTGGTATTTGGGGTCTCCGCATGTTGTGTAACAGGTGCGCAGTTGTGCAGCCGGACCAGTCATGACTCAGTGTCCAGGTAGAGAGCTAAGTCTGCTTGAAGGCACATCGCGAGCATCACAGCAGTCTTTCGTTCCATACGTCGTCAGAGCACATCTGATCCACTTGCCGAATCATGTAGCTGCTTCCATTGTCATTGAGGCCGTTTGAATTCTCTCGCAAACAGCAAGCCTATTATCAAGCAACAAACATTGAAATGCCACATCTTCTTCCAGCTGATGCGAGGATCACAGTAGTACAATATCCGGTCCAGATGATCACGCTTGCCGCATACCCAAAGCACAAACCAAATCGTATGTATCCATGAGAATGATGCACCTAACAAGGAGATGGGCGTGGTCCATTTGCCAAAGCGCATGTCCGCGTGATACGGCGCGTAGCAAATTGAAAGCAAATCCAGAAGCGTAGAACCCGTCTTAGGGGAGGCTTTGTACTGAGGAGCGGATAAATTATGTCGAAATTCGTGACCAGGGTCGGCAATGATAGGGCCTGTGGGCAAAGAACCTTTCAGTTCCTGCGATGTCGTTGTAACCGGGTCCTTATCCTGTTGTGGCAGGCTATGGGTAATTTCGGTGCTGCTATCGCACGCCGGCGACTCCAGAGTCATGCCCAGGCTTGAATTAGGCTGCCAAATATGCTCCAAGATAAGGAATGGAATGCCCATGATGGTACACACTGCCGCCACTGCCAGAACTATCCGCAGAGTCCGATCGCGACCAAGACGTCGTCGTCCATAGAAATTGTTGTATGTGTGGGCAGTGGACTGGATGACATGCCCGTTGTGCTGACGGGCATGCCCTTCTGCCTGATTAGACTGAAAAATCTGCCGGTAGTTTATCTGCACCCTATTCCTCTCTGCTAGGCGCTTCGAAACGGCTCGCGATCTGCCGTCCATACGAGCAGGCTCGCTGTACCAATGGGCGGGTATGGGCAGCAAATTGGGCGTAAGGCTTCGCATCGTTTCTTCAAGGTAAGCGCAGTCGTGCCGCGCCGCATCACGGTTCCTTGTGCGACCGAAAAATGCGGGTTGTCATGTGTCGCCTCTTTCAAGGATGGGTGACATTGGGAAGCTCTCGATATCGAGGCTGAGGTAGGGCACTATTATGCATTGTTATGTACAGTCTATGCTGTATAATTTGTTGACCTGCTGTGATCTTGTAGCATTATTACAATGAACTTCCCTTCACGTTGATCTTGTAATCAGCGTATGGAAAGCTCACCAAACTTTGCAGTAGTCTTCCCCATCCATCGCCAATCTCTCCAGGAGCACCATGATGTCTCGTCTTACCATCATGGCTGACCACACCGATCTGCTCATTATTCTGTTCCTGCTCCTTGTATTCTCCCATCTGGCCTGCTAACACTTTCTCCTCGCGTCCTTGATACTCCTTAAGCAGCTCTGGATGAGGACACCAAACGACCTGCATACCAGCTCTCCTCCCTGACTCGACGCCAGGCACTGAGTCCTCAAACACTAAACACTCCTCCGGCTTGATCTCCTCCTTGCCTTCCCGCTTCAGTCTGTCATTGATTGTGGAAAGTGCGAGTAACCAAATATCAGGTGCCGGCTTTCCTCGTCCAGGCGGTATTCTCTTGTCATCGCCCAGCACTCTTTGCTCTTCTCTGAAGACCTCGAACAGTTCTTTCTGATGATCTGTCTTCAATTTGAAATTCCCCGCATGACTGCTGGTAGCAAGTGCGATCTCAACGCCCTTCGTCTGATGCAATGTCTTCAACAAGTCCTCCACACCTGGCAGAGGCTTACATTGCGGAAATAACTCTCTCTGCCACGCAGCAACTTTGCTCATATATTCTTCTCGCGAGATTGGGAGTTGTGCCCAGTCATGGAGGATCTTGCCAGCTGTAGGACCAGGTCGGCCTTGGAGTTGGGCTTTTATGGACCATGGGAGGTTGGGACGACCGTATTCGTTTAAGACGCGGTTCGTGCAAATTGTGTATTTGTCTTCGGAATCGATGAGCAAGCCATCCATGTCGAAAAGACAGGCTCGGATGGCGGGGAGGCTTGGCTGTTCATCAGCTGTGAGCTCGAGGCGAAGAGACCGAAAGGAGGGCTAGGGACTTACTCTTTCTGCGCCGACATGGTCCGTGAGGTGATGCTGGTATAATTTGGCGACAGTGAAGCTTTGAAGCAAAGATCTGGAGAGATCTCAAACGTGGGGTAGTTCCTTGCCCTGGCTCCGCAGCTCGCTGTGTCACATAGATGCGGCAGCCATCCGTTAGCGCCATACTCTCGTCCGTCAATCAGAAGTCTATATACCCGCGATCTGATCCACACTCAGATGAACTCCACTCCAGCTGCAGCCAGCCATTAGCGCCCTTATCTCGTCCGTCAATCAGAGACTTCGCCATCCGCGAGGGCGAGATCTCCCCGACCGTGACGTGCCCGTCTGCTGCTACGGCCGAACCGACGAAGCGACTTCTACCAACAACAGCACTTCACTCTCATACCTCCGTTCTGCGACTAACCTCAGGTGGCTAACCGGGGCACGAGGAGTCCGCGTGTGGAATCGAGATGACGCCCACAGACGCCACTACCTCCGTACTTTCGTGCTACAGTAAATACAAAGAATGGTATAAGTCTGGCTTCCTTGCCAACAAGGAACATTTCACTTTCATCATCAAGACGAGAACACTGAGTCACAGAAGCTTCGAGAGCAAGACTTGAAACATCTTCCATCACTCATCACATTTTGAGCACTGAGCCAAATCTCGAAGATAGTATACACCAGAGAAGGCCTCCTCACCTCTGCCGCAACAAACAGTCAACCGGTATCCAACACAATGTCACGATCGGGCCAAGACTTCATCGGCCTTCTGCCAACTCAGCCAAAACGACCTCGAGCCAGCTTCTTCGGCCCAGCAGGCTCATCTTCTATGCTCCGTGATCAATTCGAGATCAAGACCTGGCTAGCTCTTGGTGCCATATTTCAGGGCCTGGCTTTTGTTCTCTTCGGTCTATGGTCGCTCCTCCCAGCCCTGGCGTATCTTCTCTACAGCTTAGCAGACACCTATCTCATAATCTTGGGATGGAAGTCGAATCCATACATGAAAGACAACATCCAGAAAAAGTTCTCAGCTCAAATCCCAGACGAGCTTGGAAATTACGGCAACCAACCAGCAAACTCCGACATAGTGGTCTTTCTCATCGGCACCCGCTCCAACCACCCCCTCGGAATCCTCGCCCCAGGCTTCAAGCAATCGGGAGACTACATGCAATCCATTGTCGAAGCCCTCGAAACCCACGCTGAAGAATTCGGCTTCCTAGGCATGACATCCTGGCTCAACGGCAGTGACCGCACAACCAAAAGCGAGTTGATGCAAGTCTGCTATTTCCGCTCCATCGAAGGACTTCACGCTTTCGCACATTCGAGCCATCACCGTGAGGCTTGGAATTGGTGGAACCAGACTATCAAAGAACACAGTCATTTGAGCATCTGGCATGAAACTTATCATGTTCCTGCTAAGCATTGGGAGAATATTTACATCAACTCCCATCCCGGCGGAATCACTTCTACTACCTACAAGATCACGGATAAGGAGACCGGCGAGCAGCGGTGGGCTAGTCCTGTGATTGATGCTAGTAAGGGATTGCTTAAGACTAGTGCTGGGAGGATGAGTAGGAGCAAAGGTCACGAGCATGAGAAGTATGGAATGGATCCATACTAGAGCAGAAACCTACGCACTCAACTGGGTAAAAATGCGAATTTCAGCGACGGTGTTGGTGGAGTTGCGAATAGAATGATCATATGCGTTAGATTAACTTTTGTACTTGAATAGAGATGCATCAAGACTTTATATTTTGTTCGTGCTCAGCATCGACGTCGTGGGTCATGACACAACGATCATTTTCTAGTTTTTGAAACTCTTCCCTTCTTGACCTTATCCTTCGTGCTCGGCGAAGCGCTCTTACTCTTACTCTTGCTCTTACCTCTCTTAGACGCACCGCTTGGTGGAGAACTTCCATCCGTCGTGGAAACATCAGTACTAGGACCGCTCTTCTTCATCTTTCTCGTAGACTGGGCCTTCCAATCCCTCCCTCTCGGTACATGAGGTCGCTTTTTCCAATCACACTTACACAAAAGTCTAGGCACAAAGCCATCAAAATAACCTCTCTCATAATAGAAAGTCAATTCCTCACCAGGAGCAATCGCCCTCCGAGTTTTAAAAACGAGAGTATGTTTCTTACCAATCATTGCGGGATCACAATCCAAATTCGGGTGACAATGGGAGTTGATGTATCTCGTCCAGTTCCCGGCGTTCTGTGCGTCAAGGGTACATTGCTTGCGGATGTTGAAAGCGTAAGCGGACTGGGGAGTTGGATTATAGCGTGCTAAGTCACCCAAGTACTCACCAATGTATGCACCTTCAGGGATCTCGGTAGGACCATTGAAGGCTCCGAAACCGTATCTCTCGCTTGCACGGATTTGGATTTTGTGAATGAAGTGCTCCTTCCTGAAAGCGGTTATACATGCTCGTTTGCATTTGTTGTAATGCTTGGTAGATCAGTGATTGCAGCGTCACCTGAGATTGATTAGCATGCGATTAGCCTGGAAGAAATACTGGAGGACTTACAATTCAAGCAAGCGTCTTCGAACTTGCAATGGAGAACATCACGAGCACCTTTGGGAGTTTTACCGTTCACGCTCGCGCCAGCCCATGTCGCGGGATCGAATCGAGATTCGCGAATCTGAGCTGGACCGTCAGTGAGTTTGCGACCTCTTGGGTTAGCAGCGTCGTACACAACAAATGGACCAGCCATCTGAACAAAGGAAACAATGAAAGGGAAAACGAAGGAAACCAGTGCCAGAAATCGTGACTTCTACATTTTCGCTGGAGTAGAGGACCTTATATCGTGCTCGTCTCGAGTGAGCATCGACATCAATGGACAAAGAGCTCAAAGACTGACATATGCCTGGGTCTATTTGTGGTTCTGGGAGCATTGTAGCATCGACACAAAGAAAAGCTCGCCTGTCAGAGAGGAACAAAGACGCAGTACAGTTTCTCTAATGGTGCCAGACTTGCGACAGATGCCAACCAGGGATATCGTATCGAGCACGACTCGGGAAGGACGAATGAGTAGTAATCTGGTTGAAGAGCATGGAAACAATGGAATGGACCAGTATTAGAAGGCATGATCTTTTGGTGATTTGAGGACGGTAACAAGTGCATGGGGCGAAGGTGCTGGAGGAGCTCTTTTGACAAGTGTGCGTGCTTTCTGGTGTCCTTCCTGGCTGGATTATTATACGTAGATCACATAACGTCTTCTCTCCAGGCGATTTTGCGCCTCTGCTTTACATCTCCAACGCAGCAGAGCGCGTAGAATACCTCCTCGCATCCAATTCCGACTCGTCAAAGAATTTCGAAAGAGTCTTGACATCGATGGTGATAGGCATAGACATAATCCTCTTAGCCACGGCCGGGCTCAGGCTTGGTCGTCGAAGCACTTTCGCAGAAGTCTTGGCCCTTGTCTTCTCGTCGTCGGCAGGCAAGATGTGGATCAACGGTGCCTTCTCGGTATTTGCGTCCACGCGAATACGCGCCAGGTGGCGACGCATCGCAATGGTGCCAGTCTCGGGTGCCTGCAGCTTGAAAGGCTGCTTTGTAAGGTTGTTGGTAACCGGTTTCTTGTTCTTGTTCTTCGGTGGGCTGCTGGGTTCAGGGATGTTGCAGGTTAGGGTGGCTGCCACCTTCTTGATCTTTGAAATAAATCGCATCTCGACGACTTTCGTGCTTTTCCCATAGTAGATTGGTTTTTCGTGTGATAGAATGCTGCTTGTCTGGTAGGAATTGTCTGTCTTGTTGAGAGGGTGTAGACAGGCGGACGCAACAGACTTTATGGGCGCGAGCAGAACCTATGACTCGTTGGCACCTGTGTGGCTGGGCACAGCGCTCGAGCCATTTGAGGCATGTTTGGGCTCCGATACAGATGCGCGTTTGCGCAAAATTGCGACACCTTCGACGTGGCTGGTCTGTGGAAAGAAATCAAAGCCTCTCAAACTTTCGATCTCGTACAGCCCTTGCGCTCCATCATTGGTGCCTGGCAAACCGCCTACCAGCCATCCAACGTCCCTTGCCTGGGTATGCACGTTACAAGAGACATAGCAAATTCGCGCAGGCGCGTAGTCCAGCAGCTGGCGAATGAAGCCTTCGTCACAGCCTTTGCGCGGAGGGTCAATGACGACGGCTGTCTCAGATGGAGGGAATTTCTTGCTGTCAACGGACCCAAATAGGTGGTTGGCATCTGCAGCAATAAAGTGTGTTGAGTCTGCTGGCAGGTTGTTGAGCTTGGCGTTCTTGCTAGCGTAGTCGATTGACTGCCCTGAAATGTCAATGCCGATGCTGTTGCTGAACATGCCTGAGAGCGTGACCGTGAAAAATCCAGAGCCACAGTATGCATCGATCATGTTCTTTATTTGCTGTTTGCCTTCCTTTTCGTCCTCAGACGCCCCGTTTTGTGAAGCCGTCTTGTCCAAAATATTGTTGCGGATGTACTGTGTTACCAGAGGTAGTATTGAATTATTGTTTTGGAAGAAGGAGCCTGCAGGGTTGTCGAAGCGAAAGTCTTCAATGTATTCTGTCGAGGTTGCTTTGTGGTCTGTAATGCAGACCTTGCGATGCACATGTTGCCCTCTATCCTCCAGCACCTCGTCCTTCGATTCACTCTCCTTGTCGACTTCAGCAAGACCCGCCGCTTTTGGTATCCTCTCCGTACTTTCGCGCAGCAGGAGCGTCGCACCTTTCTGATATTTGTCGATGTCCGCAGCAACCCTCTTCCGCTCTCGTTTCATGCCTATTCTGACAGCCTCGGTGCCAATGGGGCAATCTTCAATGTCCATCGTCTTCCGTGTCCCTTTCAACATGAAGCCAATAGGCGGCACACCCGGCCATGTAACCTTTTGTCCATGTCTCTTGTCCCTCCTCCCGCCTGGAGGGCCATCGAAGTGTGGTGTGAGCTTCGTGCGGTAGCCATATTGCAATGGTGAGCCGATCGTGTCGCCGATTGTGGGTACTGCAGAAGCAGGCAGGTTGGAGAAGTTGCGATATGCTTTCTCTACTACTGATCTTTTGTGCGCCAACTGAAACTCGTAGGGCAGATGCTGGAATTGGCATCCTGAGCATTTCGTGAAATATGGACATTTTGGCTCCTCGGTACGATGCTGTGAGGGTGAGACGACTTTCACAAAGTCTGCAAGAGAATACGACTCTTCTTCAAAATGCTTGTAAACTCTGGCTGTTATGGTATCACCAGGCGCAGCAAAAGGTACAACATATACTTGGCCGTCTTTTTCGCCTATGCCATCGCCTGTGGATGACAATTCTGAGATTGTCACGTCGATCTCTGTATGTTGCTCAGGCACGACAGTTGCTTTATCGTCTCTAAGATTGACATCTTTCAGCAGGTTTCTGACATCTGCAAGTAGCACCTCTTCGTTCGAGCCTTCACTCGCAGTTGTCTGCTTCTGCTTTTTGTTCTTTTTAAAATGACGCTTGCCCTCGTTGAAAGGACGCTTCTGCGCCATAATTATCGCTGAGATCGGCGCTTGGATGAATGTCGGTCGCGGTGTCACACAGCGACGAAGTGTGAACATGGAGAATTGAGAAGTGCATGCACAGGAGCTCTCAACTTTCTCGCGCCGAATTGATGCTGAGTTCGAGTCGCACGTGATTGGCGCGGACCTGGCTGCGAAAATCATGCACGCTGACCTTGCCTTTCAATCAACACGCCTCTTCTATACACTGCGTCTTCTTCCTGCCTCCTTCTGCGTCCGATCCGGGCTCGTAAATATTCATATCACAGCATAAGCAGGGCCTGCTCGGGCTGACCTCTTCAGCCGCGAGAATTCCAACACAAGCACAGTATGATTAGGGCCCTAGTCCAGCTTGATAAGCCGAGACACTTTGCTACTTCAACCAGAGTCGCGAAAAAGATGTAAAGACTCCACGATAACACAGAGGGGCAGATTTGAAAGGTAGGTCGACGCTGCAGTGCTACTCACCCGCGAAGGTAGTTGGCCACCTGAATGTCCGCCGCCACTCCCCGATGTTTCCCATACCCTTCACAGCAGACAGAAATCACGAATAAGGCGACTCATTCTCCGCCTCACGTTCCTTCCGGAATACGCACGATGCCGCTAACAACATACAATGCGAGATCCTGCTGCAAATCGCATACCAAATCCGCAAGATTGCCACCTCGAGAGGTGTCCAACACATTGTCTACTCTACATACGAGATGGTTTGCACGACTAGAGAGTCGATCATGTGCTGCCCAGTTGTACCAGTACGGATGAGCTCAGCATGAGTGGAATATCCCAGACGATGTGTCACGAGCTAGGAGGAGCAGATACAACTAGTGCCAAGGCCTGCTTGGGACCTCATATATGCGGAAGAAGAATTCAAGGTCGAAGCTTACACTCACAGCTTCGTATCTGCGCTCATTGGGCTTTGTGTCAATTTTGCTTCGTTCCGACTATCTATAGTCGCACTTCTTCATTGCGTAGGGATCTCTGCGACAACGATCTATGGTGCAAAGATGTCGGTAGTAGGGAGGTGGCCATGGACCTTCAATTGAATGAGGCTCTGCAAAGTTCGAGAACGAGTTCTACAGGAAAGCCAAGGATTGGCTTTTGGCTCGGAGCCTCCGAGCTTGATATGAGCTTTTCGCAAGCCATCGATCGTGGATGAAAGAGGTGGGTCGTCAGCTCAAGATCGTGCTTCTCGTGCGAAAGCCTGGAGCTCATGCGTCGCTTGTTGGAAATGGACTTGATCAAATTCATAATGTCAACATTAGAAATTATTTGCATATACACATTCTCGTTCATCGACCGCGGCGCGCTGAGCTCGTCATTAAGGTCACGTGCGTCGCGATGATGCGAAGCAAGGATGCTCGTCCAACTCATCACGTCACTCTTCAGACTTGCTTCTTGCTTACAACTACAAAAACTTCTCACAGTCCACATTTAGCGATGGCCAGAAGCGACAATGCCCCTTTCGAAGCTCAGAAGCGGGCGAGGTGGTGCCAGAGCAGTGGGTACCGGCATGAAGCGTGGTACCGTCAATCACCGACCGAGACATTGAGACTCCTCGCTCAGAATGCGACTCGGTTCTTCGCTATACCATGATCCTTCGCGGATGCGACTATCTCAGACGGTACCAAACATTCGTCAAGGAGCGTCTGATACGGAGGAAGAAACAAGCCGAGTCCATTCCGCATCGCACGAATCGTCGTCAAGCTATTTCGAGCGCGACGAAGCTGCTGCAAGAAGTCATCCATGACTATCTTGATTCCAACATACTATCCAGCAATGATTTGTTGACGCTGCATATACGATGCAGCATGATCGAGAAGGGCGCCGGCCAGACTTTCATGGACGACGCCTTGCTGGCTGTCTCCGTCAGCCCTTTACCATGTCTCAGCAGATCCGGGCTTTGGGGCTTATATCTTGCCAATCCCGTCCGCCTCAAGCGCTCCCTCGATCGCCAAGGTGTATCACGGCAAGCAGCTGCCGCTGCGTTTCGGTTGTCGGTCGGCGAGACCATCGAGCTGGGACTGCATTGTGAGCGCCACGCGATATCCGCGTTCTGCCGTCCAACGTCGTGGCCCACAGTGGCGGCTGTTGAGAATCAACCTCGCAACGTTACGATCTTCCAGAACAACAACGAGAATATTGCACCCGCATTAAATTCTCCGACCAAGCTTGCATGCATGCAGATTTCGTCTGCATTGTTCCTGCTTCTGCTCGCATATGTTCCTGCAGAAGCAAAGCAATGTGGAGATCTGAAATTGTGGTGCCGTGCGCCCCTGAACCACAAATGCACAACATGACCCGACGAAGTGCAAACTCAAAATCTCTTCTATACTTCCGTATTCGATCTAACTTATACTTGCATCGGTATAGTCAGAGGCCTTAGTTGACTGCCAATCTTGGCCACCTCCCTGTTCAGTCTTGTCTGAGCACCGCAGACACCGCGATGACTCGATATCAGAAACAAGTCGGAAGCCGGCTACCACGCAAATTGTGAGACTCCACCAAGCGCAACAAATGTTCCTCTGCCGTCTCGACTGGCATGGCATGTCCTAGGTCTGGCTGCCGTGTCATCTCAACTTCGATATGGTCTAGTACGGAATATTTGTGCATCTCGATGGCTTCGCCAATAGTCTGCCTTTCGGCAGGTACGACCGAGCTGAAATGAACTCCACGAGGCTATCGTCAAGGTTATGGTCCGTTGCAATTATGCTCGACTTCGAACGATCATGGTGCATTCTGGGTGGCGCAGGCTCGACTTCGTTGACTTAGTTATACAACGACAGTGATCAAAGATAAAAGGCCCCTGCCGTCACATTCACGATTCTCGGATCATCACAGCATCAGCATTCATTCGGCTGCTTCTTCCATTTCCTTTCTCTCGTCACGATGGGTTTCTCCAAATACATTCTTGCAGGCACAGCTCTGGCTGTTGCCGTCCATGCCTCGCCAGCACCACAGGCTCCAAACTTCCCACAGATCACTGCTGCCCCATCAGTTGCCAACGGCCCAGAAGACAATGGCATTGGCTCTCAGACCGCTTCGTTGATTACCACTTTCACTCCTGCTCCAGCCAGCTCTGCACCTGCAGTAGCTACTTCTGCTGCTTTGAAGAAGCGTACATTCAAGACCATTCCAGCAGGCTGCTCCTGTGTCTGGTGGGACCCATTCTGCTTCGTT
This sequence comes from Pseudocercospora pini-densiflorae CBS 125139, assembly GCA_000504365.2. Classification (NCBI taxonomy): domain Eukaryota; kingdom Fungi; phylum Ascomycota; class Dothideomycetes; order Mycosphaerellales; family Mycosphaerellaceae; genus Pseudocercospora; species Pseudocercospora pini-densiflorae. The sequence continues at coordinate 56,695 of KZ107318.1, read as the reverse complement.
ACGCAACCAATTTGCCCAACTTCGAAGTCTTCCACTACATCGACCAAGCCAGCCACCACATCAACCAAGCCTGCTGCCACTAGCTCCGTGGTCGCAACCACTTCTACCCTGCCACAATGCCCGTCATCCGCCTACACGCCATACTACCCTGCCCTGGCCACCGGATACACCACCGACCCTGCTCTTGCTGCTACCAAGACTGCAACTGCTACTGGCGCCTGCCCAACCACCCCAGAGGCCGGTACCTACTGCGGTTTCATCAACCCACTCGACCCATGTGCGCCTCAGCCAGATGGATACGGTCCCGTTCCCTCGCCAGATACCGCATCGGCCTTCCAGTCTGACGCGAGACTGCACTCTATGGCTCAAACTGCTCCAACCGTGGTCCCAGCTGCCGATGGAAAGCAATACACTCAGGTCTTCAAGGACTTGAGCGGATCCACCAGCGCTCAGTCCTACCTCGGACTACGCACCCTCAAGACATATGATGTGAAGACCTGCGCTGCTTTCTGTGACTGCACCGACCTTTGCACCTCCTTCAACGTGTAAGTTCCACCTTCGAGAATGCGTGAAAGAGTCAAGACTAATGGAAAAATAGCTTCGCTGAGCGTGACCCATCTCTCAACCCAACCAACAACGACTCTACCTACGACCCAGGCTACCCAACCGTCTGGGGTCAGAACTGCCCGAACCCACCATCAATGACCACATTCAAGTGCACACTCTGGGGATCCAGCATCGACGCCTCCACCGCCACCAACGTCGGCCAAAAAGACGAAGACTTCCAAATCGTCATCACCGCCTCGAACGGCTACGACAAGACCAACGTCACCACTCCGCCAAACCCAGTCCCCAACCCACCCAAGCCACCGAAATCCTGCGGCGGCAAGGGTATCGACGCACCAAAATACTGTATTGGTCAAAACTTCTTCCCAGGACCTTTCAACCCTAAGGTCTGCTACCTCTACGCTCTTTCTCTGAACTCTGCAAACCAGAAGGCTGGAATCAATCAGTCTTGCAAGTTCTTTAACGCTTATTACTTGTTTAAGAACAACAAGCCACATGGTACTTACTGTAACCTTTACAATTCTGAGATTGATATTAGCTTTGCTACGTACAGTGGTGGCAAGTCTGGTGGCGATCAGTATGATTGCAAGCAGTCTTGGGGTTACAGCATGTAAGAGAACGAAGAATGAAAAATCGGAAAAAAGAAAAGCAGTGTGATATAGCATAGGAATGGAGTTGGAGGATTTAGCTTAGAAGAATTTTCGTAGGCGCCTCGAATGCTTATCTTGCTTTGGCCATGCAATGTGTCAATGCCTTCCGACTCAGTCACATCTGATCACACTTCCTTATGACTGCTCTCGATGTTGTGCATCTCGGCTCTTTGGGACATGATCATTCATCGATATTGACGATACCAGGAGAGCCGTCCGGTGTTACAATGGAGATGCATCATGCTGGGAATCATGGGTGTGTTCATCAGCGAAGAGCGATTTAATCACTCGGATTAGGGAAGTCGATGCCGAGACGTGGTGTCAATTGCTAGTAAAACCTCCCAAGACTCGGACAGGCTGGAATTCCTCACCATCGCCAAGAACCAATTTGTCTCTCTTTGTCTTAACACTGATTAATGCTAAAGATGAAGTTTCAAATCAGGTCTCGCGAGGTTCTTTGTCTTCATGCTCGGCATTGTCTTCGCCACGTTCCAGACTAGAACCATGCGCTTTCTTTGTTTGAGACATGCAGTGTCCAATTTGCCGGACCTCGCGGAGGCAAAATGTATACCTCTTTGTCGCGATCTGAATTCCCAGTCGACATTTTTCGTTGGAAGCAGCAGTGATCGTTTGCTCAGAGGGATGGCTCGAACCAAGACCCGCGCGCTGGCCGTGCATAGACCATCCACCAGAAAGCGCAAGCAATCGCTAGACGATGTATTCGACGGCGGAATAGAGCTCAGTACCAAGCGCAGGCGATTGCCACATCAGAATCGAATCGATCTGGGAAGTTCCAGTCCGCAAAGTAATGCGTTGAAACGTCGACGACCACTTTACGAACCTCGTCCAATAGACGAAGCAAAATACAATGTTGAGCCCAAACGACGAAGGATCAGTGTCCGCGTAGGCTCCCTACTTCCATTGATCGACCCCCATGAACGATTCGAGGAGTCCTCTTCACCGCACCCGAACCGACCTCTCACGCCGCTGAACATCGACTACATCAGCGATGCAGGCGACACAGATTACAGCGACGACACCGACGGCGTGCCGACTCCTTCTTGGGCAGAAATGGACAGATACAGCACATACGAATTGACAAGCCGTGCCAAAAGGCGCGTGAAGAGCGGGAAGTCCGGGCGTGAAATTTCGTATCGGCCTTGGGATTATGTGTCCTCTGGCCTCCCTCCTGCTGACTACTTTGTTAATTTGCCAGAAGAAGAAAAGTTCTTCTGGTATGGATTTTGCAGGAGGGCAAAGGAGCCATCCGCAGGACTGACGTTTGAGGGATACTGGGATCAGAATGCTGGCGAATGGAGGAAGAGAATTAAGGTCATGCGTGACTTTGGTCGTGGACCGGAAGAAGCAAGGCCGACGAATTGGAGGCCAGAAGGAGAGTCACTTGTCCGACGTGACCGGCATATTCCAGCTTCTCCTGGACATGGTGATCTTACAGTGGATATGATGTCGCCGGAAGAATACGAATTGCATCAGCTTCGCGTGCGTGGCCTGCTTCGAGCCGTCGAGAAAGATCCTTCGCCTGATGTCGAGTATGACGAAAAGAACAGAAGGTGGAAAGGGAACTTCAGGATCGTTCCAGTACCGAGTAAAGTCGAGCCGCTAAACACGCTTCCGGAGCATGTGGTGAACAGAAGGATGGTCGACGGTCTTTTGGATGTGGTTGAAAGCGTGGAAGTCAAGACTCCACCACAAGGGCCAGTTGCAGCAGCAGTGAGAGAAGCAGAAGACGAGTGGCTCCAGTGGAACCAGCAGCGGCGGCCGCAGTATTGGGTGTAATAAAGGCCGTTTTCAAGCAAAGGATCATAGCTTACATGCTGCTCTTGAGCAGATTGAGCAAGCGTTTGCTGTCCAGAAAAGAGCCAAAGGCCTGCTTCTAGAGCCAAAGAATGTCGTAGGAATGCCGTAGCCAAAGTGTCCATATCCAGAAGCATTTCAATTGCATATCGGGCGAAGCCTTTTCGTACAACAGCAGTCGAGTAAGGGGATGCCCGACCTATCGTTCAGCGAGTCCAAATCCATATACCGGTCTCCCGTGTCGGTTGAGCACAAATACGACATCTGTCACACAGACTGTCTTCCGTCCAGATAGCTCAACAACGGCACAAATGTCGCGTAGTAGCTGCAATTTAAGAGTTAGTTTAACTTTCGCATTATAGTAGTAAAAGGCAAGACCTACGACCGTCAACCTCTTTCTCAAGACTGTCCTCGTTTCTTCGTAGATCGTGCCTGAGATACGTTTGACGCCGCCCCGACGAGCTAGGCGTCTAATGTCACCTCTCGTCACGCCTTGGATGTTGTCTCTAAGCGTTTTGCTAAATTGTACATTATCAGCAATGTTGCTACATTCCGAGAGCAAGCTAATTGTCATAATACTTACCGATGCCTCTTCAGCGTCTTGAGACCTTGACCCAAGCCTCTCGCTGCAGGACCAACAACCTTTCCAAGTCCGGGTCGGGGCACTGTCTTGCCTCCAGTCGTAGGAGTCTTCTGGCTTGCAGATCCAGCTGGTCTGCCAGGTCCTCGCAAAGCGCTACTTCCAGCCGGAGTCGTGCTACTACTCGCGGGCGGCCTTCCAGGTCCTCTGATACCACTACTCGAAGGTGTTGGAGGAGCGGCTCTAGCTATGCGATGTGGCACGTCTGAATGCTTGACCGAGGCGCCATTGGACTCTCGGAAACGTGCCATGACGCCTATTAGTGCCTATAATATTGTGAGGATGTCTGTCTAATAACAATGTGTATTGTTGTAGGCGCTGCGGCAAAGCACAGACTGACGTGACGGGACGAGGTGGATGCAGGTGAGTGGAGATCGCGCCTGCCGCCTAAGGCGCGTTCCAAGTGGACAACGACGCGTGGACCACGTGGTCAGCCGGGTTGGAGCTGTGGACTTCAATGTTGTCTACTCCGCTCTTCCCACTCATACCCTCCTTTCCAACAACACTCCATGTTGGTGACAGCTCCCGAACCCAGGCAAAGTGTGAAGCTATCAAACGGTGGAAGCGAAATGTCGTCGAATTCCATACACCCTCGGGCTTCTGAAGCCAGCACATCGAACATGGCTTTGGAGATGGCCATTCTGTTTCGGATCATCATACCTGAGAAACGACAGATCTCTGACGCCTCCCGTTCTGCGACTGCATGGCCCCAATCTGCATCGAGCATGTCCCGCTATGACCCTACTGATTTAAATTTGGCTCTTCAGTCTTTATCCTACGACAATGTACAAAGGCTACATTCTTCATTGGAAGCCATGGGACCAAGCGATCTTTGACAGCAACGAGCGGGCTTTCATCTCCTTTGTCCATTGATACAGGAGCTCATCTCCCAGTCAACAGGATATCATGTCTTCCATCCTCTGCGAACGACCTCAGCAAAGAGGAAAACCAGTTGCCAGAACTTGTGCTATTTCCTTATTTCTTGTCTCTTTTGTTTTGTCACAGAATGGCAGGTCCATTCACAGTATACACTCCCACACGCCCTGGAGGCTTTCTACAGACGGATGGGCCAGAGCGAATTGAGGAATATCGGTTTGCCCGTAAAGACTGGCAGGACAACCTAGTGCCCAGAGAATGGCCAGCAAAGCCCACGAATGCGAAAAAATGGATACAACCCAAGAATATTGGCGATGTCCTTCACAACGAGTTTCCGGATGCTTGTAGCCAATGTAAGTTATTGTGGTAGTGCTAAATGAGCTATGCTGACGCAATCTAGGTAACGAAGTTGAAGCCAACGACTGTGGCGAGAAGTGCGTACAGCAGTTCCGCGATGATAATTTTAAGTATGAAGCAGAAATTTGGCCAGCTAAATTCGACCAAGGTGCGTTCAATGGCAAAGAGAAGCTACCCGCAGAGGAGTTCATCGGTGAGTATCTCGGCGATCTCATTCCTGTTAATGATGCTCCAGACTCCATGTATCGAATGGAAGTCCACGAGATTTTCTGCGTGGACGCCGACAAAGCTGGCAACTGGACAAGATACATCAATTCCTCCTGCACTCCGAACCTTACTTGTGACCGAGTATGCATAGGTAAGCGATTTGGTCTCTTATTCCGAACCTTGCGAGAGATTTCTCCGGGAGAAGAACTTACTTTTTCGTATGGTTATGACTATTTCGCAAAGAAAGGTATGAAATGTGGTTGCAATTGGAAGCCGGAGCTTCACGATGCAAAAGGAGGGCCCAGAAAGAAGCAGAATCAGACTAATACTGGTGAGACCACTGATGTAAGTACCGAAGAAGAAGCCTCGCCGCCATCCAAGCAGTCGAAATCATCGAAAGGTAACAAAGACAAAGTGACCTCCGGCAGAGTCACAAAATCTTCCAAAGACGCCTCGACCAAGAGAGCCGCATCCAAAGACAACCAAACCAGAACGACCTCTGGCAGAGTCACAAAATCTACCAAAGAGGCTTCAGACAAGAGGGCCGCCTCCAAGGACGATGCTACCATCGAGCCCACATCCAAAGCTTCATCATCCAAGAGCACCACTTCCTCCACACGTACTACCTCTACCAAGAGCAGTGCTCCTTCCAAGGCCGCTGCCTCAACTCCAGCCGCCGAATACAGGACGAGATCTGGTAGAATTAGCAAGAAACCACCGCCGCGTTGATCGTGGCTATGACAAGATAATGATTAGACAAGACCTAGGTCTAGACCTAGATCTCGAATGAATGAATGATCAACTTTGAATATGTATGACATATTTTCCCATTTTTCGCGATTTGGAAGATCATAGTCGCTCTGGAGATTTAGCCATATCAACGATTGCTCCTGTTCCTCGGAGGCACCAGTACACTTGGCTTTGATTCTCGCGTAGGTAAAGCGCGTTGACGTTCTCTTGCCTCTTGTCAGCTGGTTGGTTGCTGACTCTCCTACATCTTGGACACTCTGCACTATGCAATTCGATGTGGAACGCGAGGAGTAAGCAATGCTGGAGAACCAAGCTCGTGCTCGCCACGATAGATGTCAGTCTCGTGAACGCTCGCACTCGCAGCTTTCAACCACTCCACCCACAATACAAAGAGAAACGAGCTGCAAAGAGCACTCAACATCGCAGAAGCAACCCCTTGAATTCGTCTCCTATCAACCCAAGTTAAACTCACTGACCCCACCCATCTTCCTACTCATAGCCTGCATCTTTCTCTTGGCTTCTTGCGCATCGACCTCGTTCGCAACATCCTCGTCATCGTTCCCTTGCGCCTTCCTCTTCTTAGTGATATTGGCCTCACTTTTCCCTTTCTTCGCACCAGCCGCTCCACCACCAGGCCTTGAGCCAGGCACACGTATGGAGCCAGGCTTATCTCTCAATGCAAACGCTTTCGCGAGATGACCCAAATGAAGCTCCTGCATATTGAAAATGTGCCTCTCTGCGGAGACGTGTGTGGCGTATGCGCGAATATGAGATTGATATGCCCTCCTCGCCTGTTCGAGGTGTTTAGGGTTCTCTAAAGCCCATCGCTCGACTTCGATTTGGAAGTCTGTGGCTTTCTGCTCCCAGTCGTTGGGTCCGACGACGCCGGTGCTTGGAGTGAAGCCTTTGCGGAGCAATTCGTCCGATTCGTGGCGCGTGAGATTTCGTGGTTTGCTTTCTTTCAAGATGTCGATGTAGCCTTCCTCGCAGCCTGGTTGGAGGAAGATCATGGCTCTGCCATCGCGACCGGCTCGGGCTGTACGGCCGATACGGTGGAGGTGGTCGTCTTTGCTAAAGGGAGCGTCGTATTCGATTACGAGGTCGATGTCCGGTAGATCGAGACCACGTGCGGCGACGTCTGTGCACACCAAGACTGCGGGCTGTGATGAGCTCGAGAAGGCCTTCAGAGTGCTTGTGCGAGTAGCTTGCTGTAGAGATCCGTGCAACCTGTACACCTCAAACGGGTTCTCGGCGGACGAAATCGACTTTGCAGCCATGCCATGCGTGCGGCTCTCGGAGATCGTGGTGCCTTGAGCAATTTTCTTAGGATCGGACTGCTGCTTCAACGGCTTATGGGGTCGTTTCGATGGCGGGGATTCCTCCTGAGTTGCACTGCCTTCACCCTGCGTAAGAAGCTCGAAATGGAAGTCAACGCTATCTGCACAGCTCATGAAAACGATACACTTCATCACGCTTCCTTTGCGCTTGAAAGTCTGCTTGAGGACTGCGACAAGTGTCACTAATCGCTGTTTTGGAGGCACTATCACATAGCTCTGCTTCAGTTGTGCAGGTGCGGAAAAGGTGTTCGCTTCCGTCTCGCTAGGCCCGCCATGGGCTTCTGTATCATTTGCGTCCACTGCAAGCGTTACTGGATCTTTGAGCGATATGCTGTGGAGCTGCTCTATACTCGCTTTGATGGTTGCTGAACAAAGTACCGTTGTACGTCGATCTGGTAGCCCTGGCAGTGGCGACTCAACTCGCTTACGTGACCGCAGGTTGAGCACACTAATGATCTTTTGGATGTCTTGCTCGAAGCCTAATTCCATGAGTCGATCGCCTTCGTCGAGCACCAGCCATCGCACGCTGCTCAGATCTAGCGTCTCGGTGTGTTCTAAGTGGTCCACCATTCGTCCCGGGGTTGCAACCAGAATGTTAAGTCCTTTTCTCAGCCTAGCCTTCTCTGACTTTTTCTTTTCGCCACCGATGACTGTGCCCGCCACTATCCAGTGATAACATGATAAAAGACCTTCGAGCACGGAAGCGATCTGTTTGCTCAATTCCCGCGTAGGTGCCAAAATGATGGCGAATAGTCCCGAGTCGCGGCTGAAGTCTTGACCGGAAGCCTTCATTTTCTTCGAGATGGTAGAGATCCGCTCGACAATTGGTAGTAAATATGCGAGAGTCTTTCCAGAACCAGTCTGAGCTTGCAAAAAGGCGTCTGTGTCGTTCTCGCAAAGCTGTGTTACTGCTTTCCGTTGGATTGCGGTAGGTGCCTTGATTTCGAGCTTCCTCAATAAATGGTTGGCCAAGGATTCCGATAGACCCAGAGATGTGAATTTGGCAGTCTCGTCATCCTTGAGAGGCGCATTCGTGGGTTCTACAGGCGTCTCATCTACCTTTTCGACTGGATTGGTAGCAGCAGAAGTCTTGTTGAAGGAAAAGAGCGAAGAGATGACTTCGCCATTGGTTGACTTGGGCAGCACATCGTGCCCAATTCTAGCTCGCTTCGCAGGTCGACCTTCGATTTGAGACGCCGCAGCTTCCGACGGCTTGCTTGGTCGGTCTGATCTCGCGGAGTTGATATCGCCAGCTGATGCTCGTTCCTGGGCTTTCTTCCGCCCATATTCTTGCGACTTTCGAGCAGTCAGTCGATCCTTCCAGCTACCACCTTTCAGTTTGGTCTTTGGTAAGGTGAAGGCATCAGTAGGCAACTCTGAGTTTAACATCAACCCATCGTCGGCCATCTCGAACCCCGGTGCGTTAGTACCCTAACATACAATGGAGTGGCACTGCAAGAAAGTCGAAGTTTTGAGTGTCGAGACCCTGCCCTGCAGCGGCGAGCGGGAGCACAACCTTAAATTGTACGGCGGGCTTTTGCGAGGTAGGAGCTCGTAATTATGCATTGGCAATACTCAAGTCTGCAGCGTAGACATCAACATGCTGTTCCACTGTAACCATGGCTAGCGACACCTTCCTGTGCCACTTCGTGTGCAGCAAACGAGCGAAGATCATGATCTGATATCATAGTCTTGTCAACCACACTCGTTACTGCATGAAGCTTCCAGAGACAGATAATTAGATGCACAGCTACCACAATGCCTACTAAAGCTCTATTCCGCACCGTACCACGCCTACGAAGGACTGCTCACACTGCCCTTTCCACCGCGCGGGCATTCCACGTCTTCCGCGATGTCCCTCCGCTCCGCCAGCACCGCCGCGACCTGCTACTCAATGGCCAGACCGTCGGTCTTGTGCCCACCATGGGAGCTCTGCACCAGGGACACATCTCCCTAGTCAAAGCTGCAGCGGCAGAAAACAGTAAAGTATTCGTATCGATATACGTGAACCCAACTCAGTTTGGTGTCAACGAAGATCTCGACAGCTATCCAAAGACATGGGAATCAGATCTCGAAAAGCTCAAAGCGCTGGATCGCGAGCTCGAAGCAAGCGGGCAGGGACGAGTCGACACCATATTCGCACCTACCACGAAAGTCATGTATCCAACACTACCTCCCGACTCTACGCTACCAGGTGTGGGTTCGTTTGTGACGATCACGCCCGTGGGCGAGCTACTTGAGGGAAAGACCAGACCTGTGTTCTTTCGCGGCGTAGCAACAGTCTGCATGAAGCTGTTCAACATCTTTCAAGCAGATCGAGTCTACTTTGGCCAGAAAGATGTGCAGCAGACTGTGGTCATCAAGCGTATGGTCAAGGACTTCCATATCGATACAGAGGTCCGGATAATACCTACAGAGCGCGAGCCGGACGGCTTGGCCATGAGTAGTAGGAACGTGTATCTTGGTGAGAGGCGGCGACGCGTTGGCGTGGTGCTTTCGCAGGCGCTAAGAGCAGCCGAAGCAGCGTATGATATGGGCAGGAAGAACAGAGACGAGATACTAGCATACTCCTGGGATGTGATCAACAGGATGCAAATGGCACAGGATGGGATGGCCATTGAAGAAAGAGCACCATTCGAGGTGGACTACATATCGCTAGCCGATCCGGACACGATGGAAGAGGTGGAAACTGTGGACAGCGAGAGAGGCGCAATACTGAGTGGTGCCATCAAGATGCATGCCCTGGAAAATGTTCAGGAAGGAGAGAAGCTGGGACTGGGCGATGACAAGGTGCCCGTGAGGCTCATTGACAACATCCCGCTGGCGCCGAAGAAGGCTTGAAGACTCCAGCGATATTCGTGACAACACGCGAGTAAATGCTGACAGTGGCACGTGTCAAACTATGCTGCGATGCAATACGCGGCCACCACTGCCGTCGCGCCGAAGGTTGGAGTCAATTGCACCCGAGTGAGAGACCAGCATTGGTGCATGTAATCATCATGGAATATATTGCTTCCCATACCTGCATGCAACAGGCCCTTTGGCAGTAGCCTACTCTTTGGCGATCTTTGGCTCCTCATTCACGTCCTCGTGTGTCTCAGTCACTCTGGAGATACCATGCTCCGCATCGACCACGCTGTTTCCTCGACTTGCAGCAATTACAAGATCGGGATTCTCCTCTTTGAGGCGTTTGAAGTTCTTCTCGGCATCCCATACCCACGGGCTGTCAGCTGCGAACACGAGATCCATTTCTTCCTGGTTGGAGTCAGCGATCGCCACAACCTCGGTGGCTCAGAAATACTCACCAAAGTCCTCTGGTTGGTCTCAGGATACAGTGCCCACACCATTGGTATCGTGATCACATTGCAAGCACCGAAGATATACAACGTCTTTTCGCCGATCGCATCGAACATGACGGGGCACAATAATGTCAGCCAGCCGTTGCCAATCGACCAGCCTACGACGCCCCATGCGTTTCCTTTCGCTCGGACTTCGAGGGGGAAGATTTCGGCCTAGATTACTGCGTGTTAGCACAGTGGATATATCGCGTCTGTGCGGTTACTTACCGGATAAAGCCACGGTACAGTGAGCCAGGTCGCACCGAACACCGATGTAAAGATGAAGACGAATGATGCGGCGGCGATACCATAGGATGTCGCGGCACTTTCGTTACCAGCCGCACGCGCATCTATGCCACCACGCGACATGCCACCTGCGAGGAACATGGCAATTCCCATGCCCACCGAGCCCCAGTATAGTGTCCAGCGCCTGCCGATACGATCGAGCGTGAAGACGCAGATGAGGGTACTGAACATATAGAAGATGTTGTTCAGACCGGAAATCCATTGGGACTTCTCGCTGCTGAAGCCTGGAAGTTGTCAGTATCGCCTTGCACTTCTTAATCGACATCTTCCCACTCACCTGCGATGCGGAAGATCGTTGGCGCGTAGATTGTCACCCCCGCAATACCAATCCACTCCTGCATAATCTGCAACCATACCACAAGTTGCACACGTCTCGCAGTATGCAGCTTTCCGGCACCGATACCAAAGAGCATGCTGAAATAGCTATTCCTCTTCGCCGTCTTCCGCTCGTGGATTACAATATTCTTGATATCGTGGAATTCAGCATCTGCTTTCGCAGCACCTTCGGCATCCTCGCCTCTCAGCCTCCCAAGAATATACCTCGCCTCCTTCTCCCTCCCGACTTTTACCAGCCACCTTGGGCTTTCAGGAAACACCCAGACGACCGCTAAAAGCACCAGCAGCGGAATTATCTGGAACGCGATCGGAAACCTCCATCGTATAGGGCTATTGCCACCATCGATAAAGCTCAATCCGAACTCCAGCCAATACGCCACCACAACACCAAAGATATTCAACGTAAACTCGATAGCAATGAACTGTCCACGACTCGTGTGCTCTGCCGTCTCAGTCGCCCAAACTGGTACAATCGCATTCAAAATTCCAGTCCCAATTCCATTCACGAATCTTGCGCATATCATCCAGTCAGAGTTCTGTGCCGAACATTGAAGAGAAGCTCCTAAGATCGCCCAAACGCTTCCTAAGGCAATCGTCTTGATACGTCCGACTTTATCACCGACCCAACCTCCAAGAAGACAACCGCAGAGAGTCCCAAGATAGTAGACTGATACAATTCCTCCCTGAAGTAATGAGTCCGTCACCACGGGATCACCGGTAGCTTCGTCTACGTAGCCGAATTTCATGAGGTCGATGTAGTCACGGGCGTTGTTGACGCCGCCCATCATACCTAAAAATCTTCAACTCAAGCCCAAATGCCATTTGTCTTGTTCCTTTATTTTGCTTACCTTGATCATATCCGAAAAAGAAAATACTCAGCGCAGCAATAGAATTTATCGCGAATAGCAATTGACTCTTTTGGAGTTTCGCCGCGACGCGGAAACCTTTCATTTGATCCATTTTAGACTGCGAAGCGTACAACCGCTCTTCTTCTTGGTCTGAGCTGAGGAGTATTGTTCGCGTAGAGACCTACGTGCAGACTTCGTACGAACGAGACGCAGAGGCGGTAGGAGAGGGAGAGGTAGTGCATTTGCAATCGCGAGCAAGGCGAGCCAGATCTTGAACGAAGTGAGCCAGGTCAGAGAAGAGGTAGAGAAATGTTCACGCGATACCGGACCTACCAATACTTAAGTGTAACGTGAAGTCCCATTCTATGGTTCTCCCGCGAATCCTCCATCAGCAGAAAGAGGTCAAAGCTAGGTTGGATGAGGGAATCCGGTGGTAGATCTGTGGAGTAGACGGAGAAATGGTGGAGTCGAAGCCTCGAGACGATCATCGGGCTTTGACGGGGATTGAGTGTTGAAGGAAAGCTTTGGACGGGCCAAGCTTTTTATGGCGAGACTTGTTTGATGCAACAGCGCTTTTCTGTAGTGTCTTGTGAATGCTTTTGTTTTGTCAAGATGCGAGTATAGGAGCACTGTTACCATAGTCGAATTCGATTGCATCCGCTCGACCTTCATAACCAGACGCACTTCCCATGAACTACCATCTACTTCTTCAACGCAGCCTTAACAGCAGGAACCTCCTCATCCAGCGGCAAAATGTTTGGCTCCGGTCCTACAGGCGTAATGCCGAAAGGATTAATCTGGCCATGACTCTTCGTATAGTGACCCTTGATGTGCGTAAACTCGGTCGTCTCGCCAAAAGCTGGATTGTTCCAGTAACAATGCCTCATCCACTTGTGAATCGCGGGATATCCAGATCGAATGTCTCGAATATTGGTCTTGAAGTGTTGGACATAGACTGCGTCGAAACGGATCGCAGTGGTGAAGAGGCGGACATCGGCTTCCGTCACTCGGTCACCATGGTAATACGGGCCAGGAGAAGAGGAGAGTTGAGACTCGATTCGGTCTAGGGATTTGAAGAGTTGGGTCACGGCTTTAGTGTAGGCTTCCTGCGTGCTTTGGCAAGCGGATTAGTTGAGACATTGGGTTGGAAGATATGGTGTGGTACTTACGTGGCGAAACCGCTTTTGTAAACACCATTGTTCACGTCGTTGTAAGTCCACTCATTCGTGCTTTCAATCTCTTGCTTCAGATCATCGGGCAGGAGGTCGAGCTTGGCATACTTCTCTGGAAGCAAGTGATCGAACTCGTGATAGAACATACGAATGATCTCTGAAGATTCGTTGCTGACAATCTTCTTCTGCTTCTTGTCGTAGAGGGTGGGAACAGTAAAGCGACCTTCATAGTTTTCGTCGTTGGAAAAGTAGATGTCACGAAGGTGGGTGAAATCGGGATGAAGAGGGTCTGGTGTCGTGTTCTCGCCAGGTTCGTTCTCATCTTTTGTGGAAAATCGCCATCCTTTCTCTCCCATATGCCAGTGTACAGATGTGAAAGTTATAAAGTCTTCGAGACCTTTGAGCTTGCGGACGATCAGGGCTCGATGAGCCCAGGGGCAGGCGTAAGAGACATCTTCACGGGTCAGATCACAGCTTTTGCAATCGCTCTGTTGAATACTTACATAGGTGATATCGATCCTTCTCAGCAGGAAATTCGGCATTTGGATCTCTAGAGATGAAGTTTCGGAATTGTGACTGCTGTCTCTTGAATTCGCCCGATTTGTCTTTGGGATCGACCCAGTTCAGAATACTCTTCTTATCTTCCTTTGGACACAGAAAAGTCAATACATACCCATCAAATGAACAATATTCCAACCCTTCTCAGGTGTTGCATCTGTACTTACAGACGCCATGAATGATCTTGTGAATGACCTGTCGAATAGGTGACGATTGATTTGTGTGAGACGACCTGCTGCTCTCTGAAGCATGAAACTCTTCTTCAACTGTTGTCGATGCGATGGACCTCGAGGCTGTAGGATTATTTTGATGCCTTTTGATGCAACTAGAGTGGTAATCGATGAAGCATAGCTGACTTCATGCTGACTGGAATGGCGGCAAATCGCTACGTCATTGGCGGAAATGGATGCCAAGACTCAATTTGTGGCCTTTTTTGACCAGAAATCGCAGCTAAATGTTTCTGCTCAACTCAGTAGGTGGTGTCTCGAGAACAAGACAGATCCGTTAATCTGCCTACCCTCCTACAGCTTCCAAACCCTCCCCCTCCCCTCCCTCTCAGCAAGAGCCTTCAACTCCTTCCTCAAAATTTTGCCTGATGCATTCATGGGGATCTCATCCACAAACTTCACTCCACCTCTCAACCATTTATGATAAGCCGTACGTCCTTTCAACCAATTCGCGATACCTTCTGCTGTCTCTTGTGTCTTCTCTACACCTTTCTTGACAACGACATATGCCCTCGGCACCTCTGTGGCAATGTCTTCGTAGAACAGTCCAATGACTGCTGCTGCTTCGACTTGACGATGTGCGACTAGTAAGCCTTCCAACTCGGCTGGGGCGACCCTGTGAGAGAGAGGAGTGGTGTTAGTATGTTTCCTAGAGGTTTAGAGCTTTGAACTTACTGGAAACCATTGTATTTGATCAATTCCTTGACACGATCGGTAATGTAGAAGAAACCCTTCTCGTCAACGTACGCGACATCACCTGTCTTGTACCAGCCATCCGGAATGACAGAGTTTGCTGTGGCAGTAGGATTGTTGTGGTAGCCCTTGAAGACCTGAGGCCCTCGAACCCATAGCTCGCCTTCTTCATTAGGTCCCAGCTCAGCATCACCACCATTAACAGCGACGATTTTCGCCTCGGTATTGGACACTGGTCGACCAATCGATGCAATGGCACTTTCCCATTGGTCCCATGGCACTACATGCGTACCGGGACTGGTCTCACTCATGCCGTACGCTTGTCCAATCGGGATCTTGAGCCTCGCATGGCACATGTCGACAAGGTCTTTCGTTAAAGGAGCGGCAGCTGAAATGAGCATTCGCAGACTGCTCAGGTCGTATTTCGCGACGATTGGGTGCTTTGCGAGGCCGAGGATAACCTTTGGTATAACGAAATTGTGTGTGATCCTCTCCTTCTGAACGATCTCGCAGAATTTCACGAGATCAAAAATTGGCATTGTAAAAGTCTCGTAGCCTTTCAGTGCTGACCAGGTATTGACCATCAAACCATAGATGTGGAACATAGGCAGGAAAAGGATCGAACGTGCACCTTCCCCGGTCTTGGATCCAGAGGACAGAAACTGTCCCCAAGCTGTGTCGACCTGTAGACAGTTCACGACCAGGTTTCTGTGCGTGAGCATTACACCTTTCGGTTTTCCGGTGGTTCCGCTTGAGTAGACGAGGAATGCTATATCATTCTTGGGGTCGATTGTGTAGGGCCTTGCAATGTTCCCACGTCCCAGAAAACTGAAGCCCTTGATGGCCGTGAAATGTTTCAGTCCTTGACGTCCACCACTGCCACCAAGCAAGATGATCCTGTTCTGTGGAATTCCACTACGCTTCGCGGCTTCCAAGGCAGTCTTCAGGCATGCTGGATGTGTCACTCAAGCTTTCGCACCCGAATCTTGCAGTTGTGTGGTAAGCTCATCTGCTGTGTATGCCGGGTTTGCTGTGGTGACAGTGCCGGCGGCCCACATGCAACCGAGAACTACTGCTGGAAAGTCGATGTCGTTTGGCGAGATTATAGCGAGGATGTCGCCTTTCTGCCATTTCCATTCTGTGCACAGAGACTGTCCAAACTTCAAGGCTGTTGCTCTAAGGTGACCGTATGTATACTTTCGCGTGGATTTTATATCATGGAATAGGACTTCACATGTCAGTGAGCAGCCGTCAACAGGCCAATTCTTGAACGCTGACCTTTGTCGGAACTGTAAGGAAGCTCTTTCCGCTCAAACATATTCGTCCAAAGATCCACATCGGGAATTGTGACGTCGGGATATGGGGAACGCATGGCTGAATTTGTCTTCAGATTTGGTCACTACGTGCAGGTTGATGGAGAGAGATCGAATGCGCAAGTTTGACGTGTGGTGTTCTCGCAGCTCACTTTATCATAGACTTGAAAGTGGAAAGAGCCTCGGAAGTCCGCGACAAGCTCTCGTAAAGCCCTACCAGGTTCGCGTCAAGAGCGACTCGTACACCAAATCTGCGGTAGTACTGGGGTGTGTAGTTCCTCCTTTTTGGCATGTGTCTGTTGCTGGGATAGTAGAGCCGGGAGCCGAATGATCCGTTTGGCTCGACAAGGGTTGTAGCTTTGCAGGAGCGTTCTTGACCACGAGGTGTCCTGCTTGGCAGAACGATGTGCCGGGTGATGAGCGGCCGCACTGAATGCTGCTGGAGCGAATAGACGTTCTTTTCACTGATCGCTTCTATCAAAGGATCACTCATCAAGGCGTAGTCTGGGTAACACGACCGGTGCCAAATTCGGCGTCCCGTGGTCGGCTCCGACTAATCATTTCGGCTCTGTGGCTCGGATCGTCACCCTATCATAGCCCTCTCAGCTGCGCTCTATGCGACAAATGTGGCGGAAGCGATAATGATGGTACATCAGAGTCCAATGTAAAAGCATTGCTGAGCGGGCTCGGAGCACCTGGTGGTTTGGGTTTGTCGACTTCGGCGTAGAAATGTCGCAATGCCTCTTCGTCGCGGCAGAACGTCTTGAAAGCCTTGATCACGTTTTCAGGAGATTCCGTATCGGTGTGCTTCGAAGACGCGGAGAGCTTGCTTGCTGCAAGGCGGTTTGGCAGTAGCAGGAAGTCGCAAGCTTCGCCGACCACTTCATTCGCAATGATCTGAGCAAGGACGAGACCCGACTTGTGGACGAACTGCGTATGGCTGTACGTAGGAGGGCCGAACGAGTACATCACGTCGAGCGATGTTGTGAAGGCGTTGGCGGCTTCGTAGTCGAGTACAAAATCCAGCTTCTTCAAAATGCGCTTGTGGTAGGCCAGTTTGTCTTCGACCATGCGCGGCGAAAAGGTGTGAGGCTCCAAAAGTGGTGTTGCCAATACTTTGTCTGGAGGTTTGATGACCAGATTGATCGACTGAGGTTGGTCGAATGGATGATGTTCACGATATCTGCTTGCTTCGTCGAGCGGCACTTGCGTCAGTCGCAGCCCATAACCCTCGACAAGACTAGACCAGCGTGTGAGTGATTCGCGAATGAACTTTGGCGAGGTACCCAACCACTCCAGTTGAATGTGGTAGCAGTTCTCTGGGTTGTGTATTCGATCGTAATGCAATTCAATGATCTGCAAGTGGTTCGACTTTCGTTGTGGGTCGACATTGAACTGCATGACCTGGCTGAGCAGAATTTGCTTCTGTTCGACGGGGTACAGCCCTGGCGTGCCTTTGTCGGAAGAAGAGCTGGAATTGCCAGTGCTGATGCCGCTTACTGGGCGCACTACTGGAGACTTGATGGACTCTGCGATGGGAGTCGGTGGTATTGATCGCCATGGTGCCTTGCTAAACAGTCCTTGAGTGTCGGGATATTCGCTCGTCCTGTACGCGCTGCTGATTTGGTAGAAGTAATGTCCATCTCGGAACTTGTGCTTTTGTCGCACATGCGAGAACACGCCTCTGCTCATCAGCTCATTACCAACAGCTACTGCATCTTCCCGCAATTCCAAGTCTTTAAAGGCGCCGAGTAGCCAAGTTGTCATCTCGTCTCCTCGGAAGCACTTTAGATGTGTGAGCGTAAGCCACCTTCGATCACGCACCTCGACGCCATTTGGTGGTGGCTCTTGCATCTGCCTGACGAGCTTACTCATATCAAAGTTGGTGCTGTGGTGCTTTTCTGCATCTGAGAAGAGTGGTGTGGTAAACTCTCCCTCTTCCAGCTGGCTGAGCAAAGCTGGACCATGTGCGTTTACTACAACACTAGGATCTCTCGTCTGGTACTCGATCGCTAGTGGATTAGGATCTCTTATCGCTGTATATGGGGTTGAAGCAGCTTTCTTCACTGATATTTGGTGCGCCTGATCCTCAGACGAGAAATACCTTTGGCGCTGCCACGTTTGCGTCAGGCGTTGGATGCCTTCAATGCGTCTCTCCTCATCAGACAACCCTCCAAGGCGGCTGATGTTATCTCCTCGGTGGACGTCGACAGGGATGAGGAGTAGCCTCACCCTGAACTTGGCATTGATGTCGGGCATAGGCGCAAGTCCTAGTATGTGTTCATCCAATGGAGTCCAATCAGCTATTGACGCCTCAGAATGGTACGTG
This sequence comes from Pseudocercospora pini-densiflorae CBS 125139, assembly GCA_000504365.2. Taxonomy (NCBI): domain Eukaryota; kingdom Fungi; phylum Ascomycota; class Dothideomycetes; order Mycosphaerellales; family Mycosphaerellaceae; genus Pseudocercospora; species Pseudocercospora pini-densiflorae. The sequence goes on along the minus strand of KZ107318.1, from coordinate 38,376 downwards.
ACCTCAGGTCGCACAACTGCTCCCGTCGATAGCCGCATCTTGGGCTCATAAGAAGTCAAATAGTGTTGGGTCTCTTTGTCTTCACTGCCAACACCTGCCTTTGGTTCATACTGCACTGTCTGGACCTGAAAGTCGGAGAAACGCTGTATTTGATGATAGTGCCGTCCAAGAGAAAGCAGCACAGGCTGCTCCTTGTGCTCCGTCTGCTCTTGAGATGCGTGCCGAATGGCCACGATTTGGAAGCCACGTACAAGGCGAACGTCGATGAGCCTTTCCACCAGAATGTTCGCAGACTCTTCTCGCAGGCCCGAAGAGCTGGATATGTTGTGCAGCTTCACTTTCTTGCGATAGTAGACTTCAAGCTCTGTGCCCGATGGCTTGTACTCTGCTGTGAGCGGCAGCTCTGCTGGTGTACACATTCCCGACCATTTGAATGTGCCAGTGCTCACAGCTCGAGGGAAGACGTGCTGCCATTTGCGGTATTGACTCGCGACCCTCATATTGTCTCTTGTCGGGTTGCAAGGATTCAGCAACATCACCCATGGGGACAGCATATCCAAGCTCTCATGAGTGGAATCTCTTTTCGGCCGGCTCCCAAAATTAGCTCCAGCTTTGGGTGTTGCAGAAAGCGACGTGTCGTTTTGCAATGTTTTGCTGACCAAGGTGTCCTCGATGCCTTGCTCAATAATGCTAGCTAGGTCGCTATTGTCATCATGACCGGGCTGGTAGCTCTGTATATTGATCGGCCTTGATGTTTGACCTTCGTCGGGCTCACTGACGCGCTGCGACACAAGGCTTTGCTGTGACGGCTTTCGCGCCAATGATGCACGAATGGCCTTTGCTAGACCGCCAGAGCTATTGTTCGAGGCGACCGATGTGCCAAATGTAAGATCCTTCTCTTGCTGAGCATGTTCGGCAGAAACAGTGGTGCTTGCTGCACCTCGACTGATTGCCAAGCCCTTGGGACCAACGCTGATCTTTCGTCCGCCGGTCTGCATCAGGGGATGAGGCGGCAATCGTTGCCGTTTCGCTCTGTTCAATGGCTCTTTGCTTGGTACGGGCGATGCTTCACCTGAGGTTATATTGACCGGGTCCGTGGTCGGATTTGATCGACTCTTCTTGGTCTCTTCGCTCGTGGATAGCCTCATCTTTACTGTTTCGGCCGAGCCCACAGAGTCGGTAGGCGGCGATGATCTGGAAGCACGAGTTGTGACCCTCTTGATTGGTTCATCACTGAATAGTTGGTTGTCGTAGAAGTCCATCATGCTTGCGTCGATGTCGCTGAACCCAGAATCTTGCATAAGTGGCAAAGCAATGTCATGCACCGGCTCTTCTGTATCTGGCAGCGTCCATGTAGACTGAGGTTCATCATTGGGACTTCTCCAGAAGGAAATGTCAACCCAATGTGGTAGAGCGTATTCGATCACTCCTTCATGATCATACTTGAAAAGAGGCACTGGATGTAGTGGCTTCGGAGACAAGGCCACTATGTCCACGCCGATGCTATTGCCTACCAAAAGATCCGTTGTTTGTTTCAATAGCTCATGATTGGCGTCAAACAAGCCAGTGCCTGCAGTGACAGCAACAATCGAGGTGCCGGTGCTCATCACGTGTGCGTCGGTATAGAAATCTGCGTAGTCCATAGCTGTCAAATGTATGGCTTCTAGCATATTGCTCGCCGAAGCAAGAGAAACCGCACGCGACAAAGTCAGATCGTTGAAAGCCTCCTTGAGCTTTCTTACGATTTCTGCCCAAGAAGAGCTTGGCACCTCCGATGCCAGAACATAGAAGAAATCGTCGTTTTGTTTGTGGCCTGCGGAGGCTCGTTTCTGCTCGCCCGGAGGAAGTAGCGAGCGCCCGAATAAGACCACAGAGACTTGATGTTTCACCTTTGCACGTTCCCACCGATGGAAGAGGTCCCACAGAAAGCCATAGATCAGCCTTTCGTACATCAGCTCTCCCTGACTCCAGCCCTCAAGCATTTCTCGCGACACTTCGATCAGTAACGTGAATCTCGCGCTTGCGCTCCTGAAAATGGCCTTGGTTTCTGGATGCGAGCAAAATGCTGAGTCAAGGTCTCTCCCTGCGATCCATACGTTTCTCACCTCGGCCGTGATGCTGCCAAGATACTTCATGACCTGTCCTTTGTAGACCACAGTGTGCTGAACGCACTTCATCAGCTGCCACATGTCTGCACTGTTCAGATACTGGTCTCGGAACAAGAGTTCCACATGCGTCGCCGTGGCAGCTTCAGTGTCCTCTATCATGCGAATTCGGCCAGGAGTCCTGTTTTCAAAGCCGAACTTCGAAGCCAAAGAGACGTGTATGGAGATTTCATTTGACGTCGACGCCGCACCAGCAGGGCAAATGCAAAGGGTTCTTGCTCCTGAAGCAGACAGCCAAGCGACCTCGCCAACATGCATCACTCGTGGACCAGCCAGAATGTCGACAGTAGATACGCGGTCATCGTGAAGCACAATAGTGCATGGCTTCTCCGGATCCTCCACTGCCATATTGGAGTTCGAATAGGCAATGTGGCAGAATCCTCGACTTTGCTGTTTCTTAGTTCTCTGTCCGGATCAGGGAGGGAGAAAATGCCTTGAGCTCGAGCAGTCCTGCGTAATTGCAGGTGGCCTTGGTCGCGACCAACAAAGCATGGTTGTGCGTCAACATGAGTGGTCCTTCCTCATGCCATCACACTCCTCGCAAATAGACATCAGCGTCGTCGTGGCATTTCCAGAGTGATCAGAGATGGCGATGACGCGAATAATTGTTAGACGAAGGGAAATGCAAGACGCGTTGGACGTGAAGATGAGGAACGCCGCAGGAGCCAGCAGCGGAGTGCATTGAAGTGCGATCCGTCAAAAGTTGATGGACTGACGTCAATTCGGATCTGCAGCTGGATGTTGCTGCGCCCTTCTGTGGCCCCTGAAGCGCATTCGTAGACAATTCTCTTTCTTATCACATTCGTTCATGATGTATTGGCTGTCAGTCGGAGCTCTCGCAGTTGGAACTGTAGGATATGCGCAGGCGCATGGAAATCATGCGCACGAGCAGGCGCCGATAGTTGATGCGAACGCAGACTGGGCCACTAAACATATGGCAGGTAAGATTGAACCTTGCACCTTGATGTCTGCGGTCTCCGAGCAATATACGAGGAAACCTCAACAAAACTGCCAGCTATGGCAACTTATGTTCCGTGACATGCTGACTTTAGCGCCCAGAGGAACACCATATAGGGTCGTTCGATGCCGGATCCTTCTTCAATCTCCACGACTACAACTCGAACAATGAATGGACGGTACAGGATCTTATGAAGACATATGGTGGCATGGACAAATCCACAAATCATATCTTACAAGAAGAGAAGGAGAAAGCGATCCAGAAAGTGATTGAGATCTTCGATCGCGACAAGAGCGGGACGATCTCTTTTGCCGAATATACCATAGGAGAAGCACAGGGCCTCAAGCTGCCTGACATTGGCTGGGGACCTGGTCATCACGGCGACGACGAGTATGAGTATGAGATTCACCATTTCGAGAAATACCACGATGAAAATACCAAAGAGGAGGATTTGATCCACCCAGAAGACATTGAGCATTTCCGCATGCACGACGAGATGGAAGCTGCGCAAGAGAGGCAAGAGCGTATGGACAAGATGCCAATCATTGAAGCGAACATTCCGTCCAAGTTTCGCAAAGAGCTCTGAAGCAATGCGCCCGCCTGGGACAATCGAGCAATTTGATAATCTCAGAGAAGAAGTCGCGACGCCAAATCTGCGCTTCGAACGGCTCTTCATTTATGTCATCCTTTCCATCTTTGCATGGAATAGATTCTGGCAACATGCAGACCGGCTAGCCGACAATGCACACGCGCAAGTGCTCGCTTGGTCCGCGGTAGTGATTGCCATCTTGGTCGCATACAACCTGTAGATGAGGAATGTGACAACGATTGTACGACTACGACAGTGAGACAGCGTAATCGCAAGGCTGAGCGATCACCGCTCAATGCCGCATGAACCAGGGTTCGGCGGAAGAGCTCGCGATGCATGAGAATGCAACAAGGTTCAGACCACGATACACTTCACCTTCTCTTGCTCAACCACATTTATATCCTGATTCTCATCTAGACCAGATCTACTGACTCACAACTATGCGGCGAATGGCCTATAAGCCTTCATGACCACCGAGGAAATTGTAGCCCTTGCACGGCTCAAAGCCGCTTGTACCCAGCACCCGGACGCAAGCGGCAAAGAGCGGCTTGGCCATGCACAATGATCAATGCGTAGCTCATGCACAATCGCGTGACACAGAAGAACGCGTGTGGGTAATAATAACGAGAGGAGATAGATATACGTATCTCCTCCCATCCGTCTCCACCATGTCGTCCATAACCTCATCAACCTCCTTCCCACCAAGCATACCTCGGATTGCGACAACATGTGGCTCCCTCTTCTGCCACTGCCGATCGACTCGAAGGCCTTGACAATCAAAGAGAAACTATGCTTCGCAGATCTGCCAGCTGAACTAAGAAATGAAATCTACTCCCACGCCATTGTTCGACGAGAGCCTATCATGCTGCCCTACGCATACCAGAAAAAGTCTTTCTGCGAACCCGCGTTGCTCAATGTCTGCCGCTGGATTCGCGCCGAAGCAACGCCGATGTACTATGCTTCAAACATCTTCGAAGCACCGTCACCGCCTTCAGCGCACAAATTCTTGAAGCATCTGAGTCCAGAAAAGATTGCACGAATCCGACACTTTCGACCAATTGACCTGGTCCTGCCTTTCAACGCGAACCGAAGATGGTTCGCAGCACTGAGGACGAATGTGAATCGGCTAGTCGATCAAGTCGGCAAGGATGCGTTAAGCTCAGAAGCAATCTATGTGCCGATGAGAACTGAGTCGCAGAAGGCAGAATGGTGCAAGCTTCGAAATCTGGAGGAGTTGGAGGTTGTGAGCCAACCGAATGGTAATTGGAGTGTGGAGTGGAAGGACGACTGAGCCACGCCAAGCTTCGAATGATTTCTTCTTCAAAAGAGTGTTCTGGGAACTCAGCATTTCGCATCTCAGCTTTCGTCGCGTACCATTTCAAGACACACACGATGGCTTCGTTTCTCGACCTGCCAGGAGAACTCAGGAATCAAATCTACGAGCATGCCCTCACCATGAAAATTCCGATAGAGTTCGGCCGTATCAGTCTGTCACCCTGGGCAGTCGATAAGCATCAAATTCTCACAATCAGAGGCGGACTAGCCATGTTGGCCACCTGCCGACAAATTCGCCGCGAAGCCCTTGCCTACTTCTACAGCAAAAACGAATTTATCATACGACTACGCGACTACGGCAACCAGTTTCTCGAAAACCTCACGATTGATGCCATGTCCAAGCTGGAAAATGTGCGACTCCGATGGCCGCTCGGCCTTCTTTTGCACCATTCTCAACCCGAATTCAGCGCCTTAAGTGCAATAGTTGTGGTTGATGAGATCAGTAAGATTGGCCAGGTTTATGGAAGGAAGGGACTCAAAATCGAGGCCGTGTGGTCCAAATGGTATTCTGCAGAGTGGACCAAAATATGCGAGGTGCGCCAATTCTGCTGGAAAGTTGAAGACAATGGATCTTGGTGGGTCAACATGAGGACCGGGAGTTCTGAAGATCACGCTTCTTCTGGTCGGGTCCACCTCGAGGAATGATGAGAACGGATATTGATTACGAGCTACGTGAGGACAACCAGCTTTGAAGTTTTGCGCCGCGAGTGAAAAGCAGCCCCCAAGAGCGATCCTATCCCTCATACTATTTAAGTCACAACAAGACTGCCACGAATCTCTGCCACGAGTTTCTGTCGAGATGGCTTCGCCTGCCAGACCATCCCCGTTTCTTCGCCTTCCCGGCGAGCTTCGCAATCAGATCTACGAGCTGGCTTTGATCATCCAAGACACTATCGAGATTCCAACCGTTCTGAGCCGCAAAACGCTCTTCAAGCTCTTGAGCTCACCAAAGGATAGACCCAATGTCCAGCTGCTCGCAACGTGTCGACAAATCCGAAGCGAGGCGCTATCGATCTGTTACTCAGCCAACAAATTTCGACAACAGATGGATGACTACGAGTATCCTTTCCTTGATCGCCTGCGCGAAGATTCACTGTCCTGCCTAAAATGTATCACGCTCGCTCTACCATTCCGATTCCTGGATGCCCACGCTCGCAATCCGCATTTGCGCGAGACTTACGTTGTCCGCCTCATTGATCAGTTCAATAAACTGGGAAAACTGTACGGACCACGAGGGTTGGATATAGCTGCCGTCCATACAGTGACATCCTGGCAAACTCCGCCGTCTAGGAAGCTTAGCGACATGAGACGACTAGAGTGGAGCAAAGAGCCGGATGGATCGTGGAAAGTAGAGCTCAGGTCTTTTGAGGAGCTTCACTATCATTTGAAGTATCCCAATGTGCGTCGGATGGCTCATCACCACTGGTATTGAGGACGGAGGAAGGCTGTCAGAAATTCGAGTGAAGAGTCCAAGGAGACTGACTCGTCATTGTCCTCATGACGGAGCTACAACACCAGAGACCATGTCAAAACCGTCAACGAGATGAGGTGGAGAAGCAAGAGTGATGTTATACGACAGGCGCAAACAGATTTAGCCATAAAGACCCAGACTATCGGTCAGCAGCGGGGACTGCCAAGTATGAGAGTGGTCCATAGTCAGCGCAGGGTCGACAAGGATCCAACGTCTTTTGGAAAGAGCTCGGCTCATGGGAAAATTGGCGTGCTTTATTACACTCCGGCTTCATTGGTTGACTAGAACAGCATCCATTACCTAGCACAGCGCTCAATGCCGTCTCAGATGTACACTGAGATCGCTGCTATGAACCTCCGACGTGGTCTCTTTCGTCACCGTTTCTTATTTCCTCGCAGTGTAGGGTTGACAACTGGGTGTATACCGTACGTACTTGTCACCATCTTTCTAAATTTAACTATTTCCCAGATATACCGAATTCATAATATCGCCTACTATGATCGCAACACTCTAGCGATAGTCGTAAAGATACACAAAAATAAGGAAGATAACATGCAAAGTCTAATCATCAAGTATCAAGCCGATTGAAGCATTTTGGTAACCTCATCGTCCGCCAAGATTTACCCTAAGCCAGAGCGGAACCCTAACGAAGCCTAGTCCTGCGCGGCTTTCTCAAGAACAGTGAGACAGGCGTGACACAGAACACGAAATGCAGCAGTGAAGGCACTGAGGTCATAAATTTCAGGAGCTAGGACGTTCTAGTCATGCCTTCCATAGTCTAATCAAACACACCAGCCTCCTCCTTCTCCACCAAAACCCTCCTCAAACCCTCCGCATCCCTAGGCACAAACTTAACCTGATACCGATGCGGCATCGTAACCAAACTAGTCGGATCACAACTCCCTCTCACAGGATGTACATCTACCTCCCCGTGTGGCAAAATCTCAAAACAACTCAACATCCTCATAAACGTCAAATACAATTCCCGATTTGCCAACAAACTCCCCGCACACATTCTATACCCCATGCCGTAAGTGAATAAAGGAGCATCAGGCTTTTCTAACCAACGTTCAGGTCTAAATTCCTCGACGTCCGGACCCCAGACTTCTGAATCCATGTTACAAGCCCAAGCATTTAAGAAGATTGTGGTTCCGGATGGGATGACTTTGTTCTCGTAGACTATGTCTCGAACTGTAGAGCGTGGGAGAGCGAGGCGGAGCACTGTGTAGTATCGGAGACATTCTTTTACCAGAGCCATTATGTATTCGCATTTCATGTCGTCGTTCTCGTCGGTGAGGAGCTGGGAGGAAGTTCTTCGGATTTCTGTTATGGCCTTGGTTTGGATGTCGGGGCGTTGGCTTAGGAGGGCTATGGACCATTGGAGGAGTGTCGTGATTGTGTCGAGACCGCCGGAGAGCATCGTTAGAGATATTGAGGTCAATTCTTCCTTGTTAAGGCTGGCTTCTTTATCGAGAATTACATTGGCTTGGATGCAGGGTTTGTGTGTGCCCTTTCCCATTCTATCGTCGAGGTCTTGGTTGAGCTTCTTTAGATAGACGTCTCGGCGGGCTTTCATCTCCGCAGCTTTGCGAGTGCCGAAGCTGAAGGGGTTGAGACGGAGCAGTGGTATGTAGTCTTGTAGATTGCCCGTGGTGGATCGGAAGCGACTGATTTCCTCTTCGACTTCTGTGATTTCGTGGAAGAGGGCATTTTCAGAGTCGCCCATTCTCGTGCCCCAGTTGAGAGTCAAAGACAAGCTTAGTGAGAGACGCTGGATCAAGGGCATGGGATCCACAGCTTTCTTGCCTGCGTTGCCATACTTGAAAGCTTCTCGCACGAAGGCGAGCGTCTCGATGTCGAGATGCGGGATATAGCTTTGGACACTCGGCTTGTTCAGAGCAGATGCCGCGCCCTTCCTTCGTCGCTTGAGAGAGTCGGAGAATGGCGATGTGCCAATCGTTGTGCCTGCCGTATTTGACAGCACCTTGTGAAAAGTGTAGAAGACTGGCCTGGAGCTCAGAGCCTGCGAGTGGTTTCCGAAGATTGTCTTTGCTGCCTGAGCGCTATTGACCACGATGATCGGGATGTTACCGAGCTGGATTTGATAGACTGGTCCATATTTGCCAGACCATTGCCGATACTTTTCTGCTGCGTTGTACTTGATATCTGTAATATTGCCGATGATTGGAAGTCCGCTAGGGCCCGTGAATGCTGGTAGTCTTGCTCTGTATCGAATGACCTCGTTGCCAAGGAAATATGTGATTGGGAAGAATATCAAAAGGACGATGACTGAGCGAAATGTATGGTCCAGAGCCTGCTGTTGCAGCAGATCAAGCGTCGACCCGATCATCTTGATACTGCTCACACCCGAAGAACGTGAATGACGAGAAGATAGCGAAAACAAGACTTACCAGACGAAGCTGCTTTATACTTCTGAATGCCATTTTCACCACTCAGCTCTGCATATCGCTTTCATGTTCTCCGCAGCGATACTCGCGGGGTGAGCTGAAGTACATGAATATATTCCGTCGCGGTCTCGATTCCAGCTGCGGAAGCAAGCAAGATGTGGAAGTGAAGGGAGGAAACAAAGACGTGGAAACAGTTCCGCACAGTGACCTTTGACAACGTGGCCCAAGTCGTGACCGGCCCGCTCAATCTTCCAATCAACGCGTCCAGGAGCCAAAGAGCCCTCCATCACAACAACAACATTATTGCAATGTTTCACTTCACTTACCACTATCAATTCTGAGCGTATGGAAAGAATAGCAGAGAGAGACATGTAAGACATGTCATGCGGAGCTTCAATGAGCTTCAAGGCGCTGGCCACAGACCTGATTACACCTCTACAGACTGGCTGACAGCTGCTTCCACTCATGCACATTCTGAAGACCATTGACTCCAGACCTGTCGTCGACGTCAAGATAGCCGCAGAATCGCCCCTTGAGATCCCATTTCTGCCGGAGTTCCATCAGCTTACGACCATTCTCATCCGACCAGAACTGTGTTCGTCTGACTTGGAAATCTGAATCTCCTAGGTAAGCACCAACAGAGTGCTTCTCTATTCGAGACATGACATCGCGTACCCAACGCGAGCATCTATCGTCGTCGGCAGCATCTTCCCAACAGGTATATGTGGCGAAGTAATGATCTGATTGCATACTGAATGCCATGTCGGGAAGCTGGTTCCTCGAGCATGGATTCATTGCGAAATAGATGCAAAACGCCTTCGGATGGGGCAGGGTGGTGAAAGCCTCCTCAAGAACATCAGTGACGTTCTCGTCGTTGCTAATGTATGCATTTTCAGCACAGTAACGATGTCCTGCAGGATTATTTCTTTCTTGTTCCGCATACTGGTCCGGTAAAGAAGTCGGCTCGTTGATGAGCTCAATTAAAGCACCAGGAGGTCGGGTCGCGTTGACCAGCTCTAGGGAAGCTTCCGCCTCTTCTTTCGAGTTTTTGAAAGTCACAAAGGGGATCTTGATGCAGTGTTGTGTCTGCCCGGGAAGACACTGTGCACAAGCAACCAGCTCAATGCCTTGGTCCAGCATCGGCCCAATATCGACGACCCAGTCCATCACCTGCCGATACTCAGACATCGGATATGCGAAGAACGATATCATCATATGCGAGAACAACTTCCTTACTTCCAGATAGAACTTCATCACCACGCCGGGGAAGCCAGGCCCAGAACCCCTGGCCATCCAATATAGCTCCGAGTTCTGCTCAGCACTGCAATGCACGAGCTCTCCGCTGGCTGTCACCACGTCGACTGCGCGGACTTTCTCGCAAGCCCAGCCCCAATTCTTACAATTCCATCCCATTCCGCCTTGGAGCAGGAACCCACCTATTCCAACATCCGGGCAATGGCCACCGCCAAACATGTAGCCATACTTGGACAAGTACTCATTCATGATCTTTCCAGTTGTGCTTGGTGATGCTTCCAGGACCCCGGTCGACTCATCTAGGTTCAAATGATGGTAGTTGCCCAGGTCGATCAGAACCGCATTATCTCGAACGGACCAAGCAGCCCAGCTATGACCTCCGGACCTTACAGACACTCGAGCATTGTTCCGTGCTGCCAACTTGACTGCCTCGACTATATCTTGCTCACAAGTCGCCTGGATCACAGCAAGCGGATATCTCAATGGCCGTCTGTGATTGAAGACTCTGCCCACTCTGGCTTCTTCGTATACTGCAGGATCATCGTGCTTCCAGACAACGGGAATCGATGTGTCTCCAATTGAACCCATCGCGGAGGTGCACTCAGTTGACAGATCCCTGTCGGCTAGCCAGATGTCTTTTGCGTAGACTTCGGGCAATTTACGCTCGCAAGATAGATCAGTCTTGCTTCGAATGGAGCTCTAATTCCTGTGGTAAAATAGCTGCTGATTGCTTTGAGTGGTGCCCTAAAGCGCTATAGCTGGCTCTTTGGTTCACTCGTCGTAGTTGTAGTTAGACTTTCCAAGGCGACTGCTTGGGAAGCAGGCATGTCCCCTTCTTACCGTCCTTTCAAGCCAGCTCACTGGTGAGACCGTGTGAAGGTTGTTACCCAATCTTGCTATTCTCCATCCCCGGGACCACATCGCTTGCAATGCGAGCAGTTCTGGGAACCCGGTCCATGAACAACCACCTGAGCCGGTGCCAAGATTCATCACGTGTAGCAGCGACGCGACCCTAACTACAGACAGGAGAGATCACACTGCAGTATCATCAACAACCTTCAACTCCAGGAGCTCGGATGCTCGACTACCCCACAGCCGGCATCCGCGAAGGTTGCGCCTCTTTGCGGAGATAGATGTGGGCATGAGGCGCCGTCTGACAAGGCTGGTGAGTAGTCGCGTCTTTCATTGGTATGCAGGTCCTTGGAAGCATGGCTGCCATGCGATGAGTGATCCGTAGTCATGGCGTGGTCAATACTTCAAGAATGTCTCATCGGGACGCAATCACCAGATCGAAGCACCACGTTTGATCTCCTTCAAAGCATTGACGAGCACTTAGCATGGCGACCTATCATGGCGGCACGAAGATTAATGACCTCGAACAGGTCACGACGATAGAAACTATTGCAGACTTGCAGAAAGAAAAGCTGGACCATATCAACACGCTCGGAAGCGTGCAGCTCCAGAATGTTCAAACGAAGGAAATCTTCCTCATTCCGACGCCGTCGAGCGATCCGAACGATCCCTTGAATTGGTATTGTAGAGCAACCCTCTGCTCTCTGACCTGGCATTGATGTGTGTGTAGGTCGAAAGGCTATCGATACTATCAAGCCTTCATAGTGTGTCTTGCCATGGTGATGTGCAATTTCTTGGCTGCAGGTATGGAATGCCCAGCATAACCATTACAACCATACTGACAAGATATCCAGGTCCGACAGTAGCTATAGTAGAAACCACAATCGACTACTTTGGCCCGCCAGGTCCAGACTTCACCGCCAACATCTCGAAAATCGCATACTTCTACACCACAACAGCATTGCTCCAAGGCCTCGGTAACCTAGTCTGGATGCCCTTGATCGTAAAATACGGGAGAAGACCTGTTTATCTTGCTTCCTTCACTCTCTACACAGTCACAGCAATCTGGATCGGCGTCAGCAAGACGTACGCGAACACTCTCGTCGCGCGAATCGTCATGGGCTTCGCTGCCGGGTCAGGAGAATGTCTGGCCCCGTTAACCATTTCCGACATCTTCTTCTTGCATGAGCGAGGCACCATCATGGCCGTCTACACCGCATCCCTGAACTTCGGCGTCGCGATCGGCATCATCCTCAGCGGTATCATCACACATAACCTCGGATACCGTTACATTTACTACATCGCAACAGCACTCATCGGGTTCCTCACAATCGTGGTCTTCTTCACAATGCCAGAAACTTCCTACATCCGAAATCCTATAGCGACTCCAAGCTCCGAAGACGCCATACCTCCCAAACGCTCTTACATCGCCGGCCTAAAACTCTACACCGGCACCTACACCTCCGAATCCTTCTGGAAACTCTTCATGCGACCCGTAATCATGCTCCTCCTCCCACCCGTAATCTGGGCCACATTGGTCATGTCCGTAACAATCGGTTTCCTCGTAGCAATAACCTCAAATTTCGCCTCAGCATTTTCAACGACCTATAATTTCGAATCCTGGCAATCGGGATTATGTTTCGTAGCAGGACTCGTGGGGTCTGCGATTGCGATAGTCTTTGGAGGAAATTTCTCAGATTGGACGGCGAACTATTTTACGAAAAGGAATGCCGGGATAAGAGAGCCTGAGTTTAGACTGCCGGCTATTACGATTGGACTTGTTACTGCGCCGTTGGCTTTGGTGTTGTATGGAGCGGGTATCCAGCATCGTTGGCATTGGATGGTACCGACGCTTGGGTTGGGGCTTTCGAATTTCAGTATCACGCAGGCGACGAATGTTTCGCTTGTGTACATTGTTGATGCGTATCGTCCGATTGCGGGCGAGACTGTGGTGACCCAATTGGGTTTCAAATGTGAGTGCGACCGATTATATGGGTCGGTGCAGGTACTGACTTGTGATACAGCTGCCTTCGGCTTCTTGCTATCGTTCTACACGAATCCTTGGATCGAGAAGTCAGGCTACCAGAATGCTTTTGGCGCCATGGCAGGAATTAGTGCTGCTGTGCTAGTCTGCTGGATTCCCTTCTTTGTTTTCGGGAAACGGATCAGGCATGCTAGTCTGCAATGGCCCATCATTCAAAGGGCTGTGAAATGGAGCGTGGATCGTGAGGTAGGTGAGTGAAAAAGGGCAACGTATCGACAGTACTATCGAATCCGAAAAGTGATGCTTCTATACACTCCAACAATATCTATACATGGTATCATTCATGCAAACACTACGCTGTAACGAAACCCACTTGAATTGACTACAATGGTGCACAAGTCCGTTGCTCACACAGCCGAGGTCGCTTCACCCAGGTCTCGCATCAGCTGGATCAGATTCTCTACCATTGCGGGACGCTGTGGTCCTGTATTATTTGGCTGGTTCGGTCGACTGTGGGACTCTGGAGGACTGCTCGCAGGTGTCAGAGCATTGATCATGACCTCCATGACACGCTTAGGGTCATCGAGCACAACAATCTCGCGTCTTGCAAGCTCTGCTTCCGTCTCTGGTCGTCGATCAACGGCAGTCATTCTAGGACTGGCCTGACTTGGGCTGACGTGCGACGTTGGGCCTCGTGGAAACGGAGAGTGGGCAGAGATGACTGCACGACCCTTGTTGAGCCCGATGAAGCGGTGACGCTCGATTGCAGTCAACTCTTCGTCATTACCATCGAGATGAATTGGCTCGCCTTCATAGTCGACAGCAGGAACGTAGCCTTGGCGTCGGGCCTCGAGTTCTTCTGCGGATGCAGCTTCCTGTTGGTAACCAGGAGTGTGTTGTTCCATTGCTATAGCCTTGGAAAGCAGAGCATAGACCCAGAACGCCAACGCTGCGTGGTATAGAGCAACAGCGTTGAAGTCTCGTAACCAAGGCGTGTCGGGCGTAGCTGTTCGGGATGCGTTCGGGCTCAGGCCAGGTGGTCGGCGCGCAGCTCGCAAGACCTGCCCTGCATGCCACATCGCTTGTCGACATTCTGGCGAACGGTACCACTGCTTCAAGAAGGGGTAGACCCTCCTTGCTTCTTCTTCACCTTCCTTGCCCGCGAGAAGCTGGAGGTCCTCAAACGCCACGCAAAGGTTCATGCGAAGCAGTTGCGATACCATGTGAACTTCCTTTGGCACGAATACACGCCAATCCTCTATCGCGACGTAGAATGAGTCTAGCAATCGCCGTAACTCTTGACATTTCGACGAGGCCAAAAGTGTTCCGGCCCACTGCAGATCACCTGATGCTTGCGCTTTGTTTGCTGAGCTGAGTTGTGTATACTCCCAGGCCAGGCACCAATGGCTCATCAGCACAAGATAGAGAGTAAGTTCCAAATCGATTTGATTGCGAACCTGACCCATGGTCTGCGCATCGCACATGCTCGAAACAAACGACGGTAATTGTGCGTTTGCGAGCTTGTGGAAGTTGTACTGATCGCGCCACTCCTCGGCAGTCTTAGCACGCCAGAGTGATGCCGGTGATGGCAGATCTAGCGTGATCTCGGCATATGAGATCAGTGGTGGTGTTTGGAATGCCACTGATACTTGGACGCAGTGTAAGAACACATGGTAGGCTAGACGTTTGTAGGACTCTGCTTCGATCCATGCTCTCCATTTAAGGTTCAGCTCTTCTGGTGTGTCGCTTGGTAGAGGTCCTTTGGGTGGCGCTCGGGTCTTCTTGAAAGCACCCGCTCTACGAAGCATCGTAACAAGAGGGAATGTGGCGCTCTCAGCCAGCTCCATGGTTCGTTTGTTGCCACTCCAAGTGCCAATGAGCAGAGACGTGGCATACGACTGCAAAGCTGGCAGGCTTCTTGTGTTACTGTTGTCGCGCTCGAAAAGCTCCCAGTTTGCTACACGGGCTTTGTCCTGGAGTGCGTAGCCGAACTTCTGGGCATGACTTGACCTGCCCAGTATCGCACCTGCTGCGATCATCAACGTCAAGAGTTCTGGAATGGTCTCACTAGGCCTGCAAGTGGGTATATGGATCCAGCTATCTATACTGTGCTCCATAGTCAGGAGATAGTCATTGAGAAAGACGTCAAGAACTCTGCATGTGGTCAGCTATGGAATGCCTGTAGTTTGAATGCACAATTAATCACTCACCGAGCGGACGGAAACAGCGCCACGATCTTTTGATAGTTCTGCTTGTCACAGCCTGCGAGGAGAAGCGCGACTATCCGATCGCGTTCTTGTTGGTCCATAGGAGGGACCAGAGCTATCTGTCGTGGTCTTGGTAGTTTGTCCGGGCCATGGCTTTCTACCAGGACTGAAGTCAGGTTATGGTCTTCATTGCCCTTCTCGTGGTTGGGGACCCATCTCCAAGCCGATCGACTGTAAGCTGCGGTTCCAAGATTAATGCTGTCGTCGATCGAAGGCGTGCTGACATCTGAGACCTGATCTGATCGTCCGGTGGGTCTGTCCATAGCTGTCGGTACCAGTGCAGGATCTAGCCAGGGTGCCCAATCACCAGAGAGTACGGCATCGAGATCATTGAAGTCCATGCTTAGATCCTGACTGAAATCCATAAGGTCCCGAGAGTTGAAGTTTTGATTCCATGCAAGATTGGACGGTGGTGGCGGTGGCTGTGTTAGTGGTTGCGTCCTTTGAGCTGTCGCTTGGGCTGGATGTATGACGGAGCTCAAGAAGGTTGTCAAGGATGGGTCGTCTGGAGCCGATATACCATTTGAGGGTCCGTTGGCCACGCTCGGTCTTGTCATCGGTGCAGTGGGAGTGGACACCATGGGCCTAGATATGTACTGAAGATGCGGGGCACGAACATCGTGAGGGCTCTGTGAGGTTTCTGGTGGAGTTGACCATTGATTCGGAGGTGATTGCTGCTCATCTGCTCGATACGTCGACGTTGACGGCGCATTATCGGACCGGCACTCTAGACCCTTTGTTCGACATCGTTTGCAAGGCTTATCTTGGTCGCATTTGACCTTGATAGTTGCACATGCGGTGCAAGCTTGCGAGGCTCGTATCTTCCGTTTCTTGCCGCTCTGTTCTGTTGAGCTGTGCAGCGTGGCGTGTCGTTTGAGAAGATCGCTGTTGCCCAATGTTAGTCTCCTCTCACTCAAGGTAGTCTAGACTGTTATCCGATGCGATGCACGCAATGCATTGAAGAAGATTGAGTGCTGCTGATTGAGTAAAGTCATGATGCCGGAAGCCCGGCGTCAGGCTGCGTCACCCGATTGCACGATGAGCAAATTTGGTATCGCATATGGGATGCTGTCCTCGGCCGATGTGGAAGTGGATCATTCGGAGGAGACCAGGATAAGCAATGGCTACTTACGCTCGAGCAAACGTCTTTCCACATTCCACGCATTTAAAAGGCTTCTCATTCGTGTCTGCAGGTCTTCTGTCAGCTATCTCACTTCTTAGGAGTTCTTCACGGCTAGCAAAAGAGGCTTACGGCTGCGAAAATGCCTTGCGAGATGATCTATTCTCCCATACGTCTTTCGGCATATGTTGCATACGAAAGGATTCCCGCTATGTCCTTCAGGAGTAGGAGCAGTACCAGTACCCTCACCAGTGGACATGATCACGTGTGGCCGCGACGACCTGGTTCTGTGCTCCCGATGCTTGGTCACGGCCGCCGAGGCTTGCCGTTGTGCTTGGTTGTTCGACGTGCTTCCGGGCGGTCGCTGGGGGAGCAAGACGGGTGAAGTGGAGAGGGATACGGGATCACTGGATGTTATGACCACAGCGCAAAGCCCGGCAGAGGGCTCTCGGTCACTCGTAACCGTGAGATGACTTGCATTGTCTGCCGAGAAAATTCATTTGGCCTTGCCTGCAAATCCTCGTCGTCACGTTGCGGGGTCCAAGTCTGTTGTGACGCGGCCAATAGGTGATTGTTGCACCATGAACAATCCACCGAGCAATAACATCGTGACCATGGTGTGAATAGAGCTGATAGCGTGGGCTTGGCACGGAGATCACTCGGCAGCACCTTCTCCACGTCTTTCCACAGCCGACTCCATCTCGGTATCATCCAGACAATCTCGCTGCGTATGCCTGACAACGCGGCTGCCAAGAGGATGGCGACGAGTACTTCTAGAGGCGAACGGAATAGAAACGTCCACGGCTTGTTGAGACGCTCTGATCTGCGGCATACCGCCTTCTGACGCCCTATCCGGCCACTTCTCGGGTGATGAGACTCGGAAAAGCAGGCGGTCAGGTGTTTCGTACGCCGGCGATATACAGGCAAGAATCCATCCTCGCGACGAGAGCAGAAGATCGAGCAGCTCGCGAGAAGTCCGGATGTTAGCAAATACAGAGTGATCAGCGAAGAACGAAGGAGAATTTGTGGCTTCCTGTGGGCCAGGAAATCACTGCCGGTAGAAGAGGTCCACTCTAGCCGGGGCACAGGCGCCGAGCACGAGAATCAACAACCACAAAGTGAAGAAACTATAGCTGCTGACAAGGGCATATCCGCATAGATCAACTTTAAATGGCGAAGTGATACGCAAGTAGCGTTTGCCAAGGCTAGAGGACACGACGACAAGCATTCAACCTCCAACCATGAACTCAACGCAAAGAACACTGGAGGGCAAAGTCGCGGTGATAAGCGGATCTTCGTCCGGAATTGGTGCTGCGATCGCGCGTGAACTTGCCTCGAGAGGTGCACAGGTGACTGTGAATTATCCATATGCAGGTCTTCGTGCAGAAGCCGAGAGTGTTCTTGCTACCCTGGAGACAGAAGGCATAGCAGTGGAAGCAGACCTATCTACAATCGACGGACCCGGTATACTAGCCAAAGCAGCATTCGATAAGTTTGGAAGAATCGACATCGTGGTCAACAATGCTGCACTAGCGGTCAACAAGCCCTTCGAAAACCAGACTTTGGACGACTGGGACCTTCTTGTCAACCTCAATGGCCGGGGCACTTTCCTCCTAACGCAGGAATGCCTGAAATATCTTACCAAAACCCATGGTCGAATCATTAACATTTGCTCTGCCTCAGCACGCGCTCCGCCTCCTATGCAAACAATCTACGCAGGCACGAAGGGCATGGTTGATAGCTTTACCCGCTGCTGGGCTAAAGAGCTTCCACCTAAGTACGGATGTACTGTGAACAGTGTGTCTCCTGGTCCAACAAGAACGGAAGGCTTCGCTGCGGCCGGAGAAGAAGTGATGAAGATCTTGCAGCCGGTGATCGACACCACGCCTTGTGGGAAGAGAATGGGCGAGACTAATGAGGTTGCTTATGCGGTTGCTATGTTAGCTGAAGAGTCGGCGAGTTGGATCTGTGGAAACCATGTTATGGTCAGCGGCGGATTGCACATTGATTGATCGACTGAATGCTGCCACCAGACAGAGACTCTGAATGAGCCGAATTGGGAAATTCATCTTCCTTTCATCTTTCTTGAACGATCTCATCCAACCTGGTCGGATCCTTCCTAACTTCAAGCAAACTCCTACCGCCTCACTCATGACCAACCTACCTAAACCGGTCTACAACCACTAACATCCGGCACACCCCTCCCCTCCACAACCTTCGCCCCCATAACCTCATAGACAGGCAACTCCGCCAACCTCGAAATAACATGATGCAGCGTCGGCAGCTCATCCCAACTCAGACCGTCAACCTCAAACTTCGCACTCCCAGCCTCCCAAACCCTTTCCGCCTTGGGCTTAGGCTCAGCTTCCGAGAACCGATCGAAACAAGCATAATCCGCTTCCGCAGCACCCTTATTCTTCCTCCCAGTAGCAGGAATATATCTTTGCACGATAATCCCATCATCAGCTTCCCCAGAAATCGAACCCGTAGAGGTTGCGGGATCGACTTCGCGAAGATTGGAAAGATGGAAAGAACCCCAAGTAGCGCCTTGCCAGGAAGTACGGACGTGATAGCTATTTGAACGACGATGGACATCAATAGCAGAATAAAGTTTCGGCATGCCGAGTTCTTCGCGACCGGAAACGATGGGGTCTGTGAGGGATTCGAAGAGGATGGGCATATATGTTCCCGAAACGGTTGTGCCGTCTTCAGGCTTTGTGTACTGTACGCCGTGGATGTAGAGACCGATGTGATTGTAACCTGAGCCACCGAGCCATTCCATTTTGTTGAGGGTTGTTTGGGAGAATGAGGCGTAGGCGATTGTGCCTGGGGTTGTGAATTTATAGCCGGATCGTCCGGGCGGGAAGAGGTTTTGGAGAGCGGTTTTGGAGGTCTTGAAGCGGATGCTGGCTGTGGTGAATGTGCTTTGTGTTCCGTCTCGTGGATGACCATAGTGGTTCTGACGAGGGCCGGGCATGGGTCCGAAAGCGAGTGGCATGCGCCAGTATTTGTTTGGAATCTTTGACCATTGGTATTCTCGGAAACGCTGGGCTGAATTGTCGAATTCGTCGTGGCCGAAATTGTAGGCTGTGAATTGGAACATGTCGAGATTGTTCTTTTGGAGGTTGTCAGACCCGATCAGGCGGGAGAAGGTCTGAATTTTGGTTGCTCGCTCATGTCTGATTTGATTGTATAGAGCTAGTCGTTCTGCAACCTCTGCTGCTGTTGTTCCAAGAGGTAATACGGTGGCCAGTGCTGCAGCATCTTCGATAGCGGCTCCTGCGCCTTGTCCCTGATGAGGCAAGAATGGGTGTGCTGCATCTCCGATCAATGCCAGACGGTCTTTGTTCCATACAGGTATCTCCTCCATATCGAGGAGCGTCCAGGCTTTGAGCGTTTCTGGGTCGGCTTTTGAGACCATGGCCAGTACAGACGGCTCGAATTTGGCAAAGACTTTGAGCATGGCTTCGAGACTGGCCTCGTTGTTCCAGTCAGAGCTAGCGTTCGATTCTGATTCAGGATGGATGGCAACATAGTTGAGAAGCGTGTTGTTTGACGTAGGATACATTACGATGCGGCGGTCCTCGGCATACCAAATCTTCAGCTCGCCCAAATCATCGACCATGTGAGCTGTAGCTGGATCACTCTTGAGAGCGTCTCGAGGTATCAAGAATCGGAACGCGCTTTTACCACAGCTGAAGGGCTTCGCATCTGGCGCAATGCGTGTGCGAGTGACGGAGTGTACGCCGTCGGCGCCAACAATTACATCTCCTCGAATGATGTCGCCATTATCCAAAGTCAATGCGCCCTCAGTCTCGTCCACAGCCACAACTTTGCTGGCTGTGAACAGCTCGCAAGGCTTGCCTTTTCCAGTTGCTGCAATTGCAGCGCGCTTCAATGCTTCGTGCAGGTGAATTCTGTGAGCCAGGTGCCAAGGATGTTGCCAGATTTGGTTGGGTTGTCGTAAGTCAATGCTCTTCATGACATTCCCAGCATGATCTGTCTCGGTGAGCTTGCACATAAGATTCGAACCAAAGTCTTCCGCCATGACACCCAATCTGCGGAGGACTCCATTGCTGTTAGGAGCAAGATGAATAGCGGCGCCCAGCTCGGAAGCGAATTGTGATCGCTCGAAGATTTTCACATTGTGTCCTTGTTGCCGCAAGGCGATAGCTGCGGTGAGGCCACCAATACCGGCACCCGCGATTAGTACTGTAAGGCCAGGATTGCTGTGGATGTTGCTGCCACTGGAAACTCCAGTGCCATTCAAATGTGTACCGTTGGCTCCATTGCCATTTGTCGCAGGCTCAACCTGATACGAGTGCTTCATCCTGAAGGGTGTGATGGAAGCAGAAATGCGAGTGTCGCTAAGAGGAGAGAGGAAAGAAACACAGCCCTCACCTGCTCGAAGATGCAGACAAAGTAGCGAGTATACTTCAAAGCAGATCGCCCTCTCTCCGCTCCCATATGCCTAGCCCACTCGTTTGGAGACCAATTCGGACCCGGTAGTTTTATGACCCCGGACGTTGTCTCTGACAGCCTGCACTGGTCAGCAAGAATAGATCTTTCGGTTTGCGGCAGGCAGTGGACGGTGCTCTAGACATCGAGTATCACGAGTGCAAGCTGTGCGAAGAGGGTTTGGACTGAGTTGCTAGCTCTCGTTCATGTCCCACTCGCAAAAGCTCGGGTCCACCGCCATCGGAACACCCACCGGAAGCCGAAGCCAATACAGACCAGATGCTATGCACAGCACATTTGTCTAACGACAGGTCAGAGCGGCATTGGAGCATTCGCTGCTGTGTAAGCGAATGGTGGAGCTCGTGGTGTCGCTTTCCACGTACAAATGTCTGCAGAACAGCTCGGGCGTCCGGGCTAGAACTGTCCCGTTGGCGTTGTAGTCCAGCATAGCTTCGAAAAGCTATACGCGAGCAAAGCGTTCACTCTCCTCGAATTGCATCGACGCAGATTGAATCGTTCTAGACAGACCAAGTAAGAAGATGTCACCAAACACGAATGGTACAAAGACGCTACCAGACAACCACCTTCCAAGGCCCAAGCGATACATCACCACCCACAATCAAGATGCAGCTGCGACATTCCACGAGCTCGAGCCCGAGTTGCCTTGGGAAGACATCGTAGGTGCGAAGGGCGGGGTGGCCGAGGATCGCTTTTCGCTCGCATACGCCACGAATCAAGTCCCAGTCCAATTGAGTTCAGACAAAGATGTCGAGACTTATCAACAATACCTTGAAAAGAAGCCAGGTATCACAATTCGCGGCGGTACTGTTCTGCGATACGTAGATATTGCTCCAGCAAACACATCTCCAATGCACCGAACAGTAAGTTTGGATTATGGTGTAGTGTTGGAGGGACAAGTCGAGGCGATTATGGACTCTGGCGAGAGCAGACTTCTCAACAGAGGCGACATTGTGGTCCAAAGAGCCACGAACCATGCCTGGAGGAACGCCAGCAAGACCGAGTGGGCGCGGATGCTGTATGTGCTCCAGGAGGCGCAACCTGTAACATTGCCAGACGGAAGCACTCTCGGAGAGGACTATGGCTCAATGAAAGGCGTGCGAGCTTCGACTTGAGTTGAGCGAAGATGACTCTTTCACCTCAAGTATGCTTGTGGAGGACGGGAAAAAGCGGTCTTGTAGCCCTGGTCGCGGATTACGGATTGGCGTGAATCCGCTTTCACTGCAGATGGCAGTCATCTCTCCTGATCTTCAGACCAAGACACCGCGAGGAATAGCAGGACTTAGACGCTTGAATATCGATGGTGGCACTCATGTCTCATTGTTGACGGTCTTGATCTTCGCTGTTGTAAATGAATGGGCTCCCAGGCCGGAGCTTCGCAAGCTGTCTGTCACCAGCGCCAGAGGCCTAATTCGCAAGCAACGTGGCCATGATAATCGTTGTGTCAATATCGATTGGTGTCGCTGTGATGAGTTTCGAAAGGAAAGTGTAATGGCGATAATGATGACGGAGAAATAAGAAAATAGATAGGCAATTTAAAGTTGCAGCTTCCCAACACCCTTGCATATCACGCCAACCTCCGACAAACAACCAGCTCTTTGTACAGGTGTCATTCGCCGTCGCCGTGAAACATAACCTTGCCTTGCCCAGGAGACGAAGACCAGGAGCTAATCCTGGGAGAGCCAGACGGGCGGATGCGCAGGCTTAGTATAGGACGACCGCCATGATACACGTTCAATGCCTTTGCGTCCTCGAACGCCGATAGCAGCGAGTGCCATCGATCGCCTGCAGCCAAGCATGTCAGCGCGCTCGCGGCTGGCCCTCAAAGATGAAGAGCTGGGCAAGCGCGACGACGACTGGAAGCCACGACACATGCATACACAATCGCCGACGATAGCGCCATATCTGCCCTGGCGGTGGAGGAAGAAACGGCTGCTGGTTGTCGTTGCCATCATCTTGGTTATATGGGCGCTGCATTACGTGCCGGGAGGTCTGACTTTGGGAGGTCGGCAAGAGCAGGTGTCGTTCGCGGGGAACAACATACCCACGTATCGCGTACATGAGGGCTACGATGCTGTGAGAGCTCGAGAGCCAAAGGGCGCGCCGCCTAGGGAGGAGAGTGAGGATGCAGAGGAGGATCCAGCAGTGAAGCAATACTACAATGGCATGGTCAGATTCTATAGGCTGGGCGCAACCCTCCAAAAGATCTCACGTACCATGGGCACGTATCCGCAAAACCGCAATGTCCTGTTCGTGGCATCGTCGCTGAAGAGCTTGGCCAATCTAATACCAATGGCGTGCGAGATGGCCAGGCTTGATCGCAACTACGTGCACATTGCCGTCTTCGGTAGGAGTGCGCTATCTCTTGAGGAGCTAATGGAGATGAATGGCGTTACATACGAAAGTTGCACCGCCTATTGGCACGATGCGCGTGGCGATTATGCTGAGTTCAGCTCAGATGCGAGGGCAGAGTCTGCGGTCAGAGGTGCTCTCAAACACATTCAGGACTACATGCACCCACAAGCTATCATGATGGACGACAGCAAGAGAGAGGAAGCGTATTTCACAAGAGCAATGCGGTTCAAGGCAGACGCTCTGGACAAGCCCTTGATCGAGATACCATCGGGAAAGTACGAAAACTGGCTGTGGATGACCAAATTAAGCGCTGCAAGTCTCGTTCATTGGCATAAGCCAGTAATCGATATCGTTATTCAGGCGCCGACAGAGAGTTCAGGAAGCTTGATCAGACTGTTGCAAAGTCTCACGAACGCAGATCACAGTGGTTTGAAAATGCCAAGACTTACGATTGAGCTGCCTTCCAAGATCGAGCACTTCCTGCAGAAATATCTCGAAGTGAACTTCCAGTGGCCCCCGGGAAAGCATTCAGGCACGGACCCAAGCTTGCTCACTGTCCGGCATCGAATACCATCCTCGCGTCTGAGCACCGAAATGGCTTCGCTGAGGTTTGTGGAGTCCTTCTATCCGAGCAAAAAGCTGGACCACTACCTTCTAGTGTTATCGCCGCAAGTGGAGCTGAGCCCGCTATTCCTACAGTATCTGCATTACACGCTCTTAGAATATCGGTATCAAGGTCCATACGCATCGTCGGGGTCCGAGAATCTCATTGGCATATCTTTGGACGTGCCCACTTCTTCTCTCAATGGCAAGGCCGACTTTACACTACCCAAGGTATCGAATATGAGCTACGGCAAATTCGAGGAAGAAGAACAAGTGAACATGAATGATCCTGCGCCCTTCCTCTACCAAGGTCCAACCTCGACTGCGACTTTGATGTTTGGGGACAAGTGGATGGAACTTCACGACTTCCTCTCCTGGCGCGTCAAAGCGACGCACGCAGGCAAAGCCATGAAGACCAACAAGTTCGTTTCGGAGAGGCAGCCATCTTGGGCCGAGTTCTTGCTCGAGCTCATGTGGGCGCGCAACTGGTTTGTGCTGCACCCTGCATCTGCTTTTGTCACAGTGCACAATGAGATGGCACAATTACCGGAGGAGTTCTTGCGATCACCACAAGACAGTAAGACAAAGGATACGCCGATTGCATCTGCCCACCCGGAGGAGGAACCTTATCTGCTATCTCCTGAGCAACCAGTCTTGACAGATCACCTTGAAGCCGACCCGTCACACAACTTGATGCCGCTGCACCAGATGTTACCCTTCAGCGGAGAGCTGCAGGAGCCAGCACAGCTGCCTGCTGTGGCTTTCAACGGCGGCTTCTCTCAGATGTATACCCTTGGCGACCAGATTGAAGACTATGTCACGCAGTTCCGAAAGTCGTTCGGCGGATGTCAAGGCGAGGCGGTCACAAGGCCGCGAGTCATTGAGGCTGGAAAGGCCGACGATTTGTTTTGTTTGGAAGGTCAGGAGATGAAGTTTGTGGGCGAGTACCAGCCCGTAGAAGACACGGATGAGCAAGTCGCTCAAGCAATATTGGACAGCACGATAGACTACAGCGACGAGGACGAGGAGTCGACTAGCACAATTAGTGCTACGCACACTATCACCTCGACAGAAGCGGCGAAGGCAAAAGACGTTGTCTCCGAGGAAGCAGAAGTGCCGGACACGATTCCGAAAGGCACAAGCGATGGTTGAGCCCTTCAATCTCATGGAACCGCAGTGTAACCTGACCAGCATTGCCACGCCATGCGCGGAAGAAGCCCAGTACCGACCATCCTAGGCACTTAATCGCTGCTATCGCTCCAAGTGGGCACAGACAAAGTGCTCTTGGCGAGAATTCGCTCTACGCCTGCCACCTGTCACCCCAAGCAGACCAGTCTGAGATGAACAGGACGCCAGCTTCGAACAACCTGCTGCGCAATTGAAGTAGCCACGATAGACATAGAGACGATCAATGCATATATCACTCGCGGTACCCTTTTGCGTGCCTTCAGTTTGGTTTTTAGCAGATTTCCTCGTGGAACTGTGAGCCAATGACCAGCAGCAGCCTCGAACTCGGCCGGAAGCGACTACGATGCCTGGTGTCGTTCGGTTGTGTAAAGAGCTTGATCTAGTAAGGCACGTATGACCGTAAAGTGCACCAGTCCATATTACCACGCCTCATCTCTGCGTGCTATGATGAAAATCCACGAAGGGTCTGTCAACCCGTGAGCGACGGAAAGGTGTGATGGCCGAGATGGAATTGATAGCTTGGGCATGTAAAGAAGACCATCGCTGATCAGGGCTGCATGGTCAAATCGCGATAAGAGGAGTATGCTTAATCTTGTTCTTCGTGGTCAGTGTGGCACTATCTATCTCTAGTACAAACAAGTGAGTGAACTACACGATAGAGTTTCAGAAATCGCGGCCTGAGGCAAGAAACTACTCGCACCTTCCTCCAAAAAATCTCCAGATGAACAAATACAACAAAACAAATATTCGCCACAATGGCTGAAACCAATCCAGAAAGCTCCTCAAGCTCTCAAGATGTAATCGCAGAATCCTCATGTACGCCCCTAAAAAACCCCCTCCAAAGAAAATCAATACTAACCCCATCTCAGCCTCTTCAGAACCATCAAAGTCCCCAAGCTGCGCAAACTGCAAAAAACTCGAAGACAGTCCCGACCCAGAAGAATCCCCAAACTTAAAACCTTGCATCTCATGTAAAAGTGTGCTGTATTGTTCACGAGATTGCAAAAAAGCTCATACCAAACAACATAAGAAAGTCTGTGCGAGTTTGGCACAAGAGTATTCTAAAACTGCGGATATTAAGATGGCGAGGGGTTCATCAGCACCGAAAACGAGTGGGAAAGGGGGGAAGATTGGGAAATGGGAGTATGATACTTGAGATGGAGATGGGAAGGAGAGGTGAGATGGTGGCAAGGTGGCGATAAGATTTCGTCGTCAAAGCACAGGGTGGAATGCAAGCGATACGATCGCAAGAACAGGAATGAGACGAGGTTTGCTTGATCATGGTAGACACGAGTCGCTTCGACTTCGGTGGCGGGATGACTTCGAATTTCTACTTTGAAGCTTGACGAGAAGACTTGGTGTATGTCGGTACCAACGAGGATCGAGGATCAGCGGGAAGGGATTAGTTTCGGTGGTTGCGCTAGGTCCACAGAGATCACGAATGAGAACTCATGCGATGGGAAAGCCAAATCTGAATCTGTTGTCCGCACGCAACTGAATTCCATTCACGCAATCTGTTTGTTCTACGCTCGCACTGTCGCTAGCCCACCGTGCACTGGTAGCAAGATACTGCTGCATGAAGGCACAATCGACTTCGCCTACTACTAAATTCTCGAATGAAGTCCTCCTGCCAAATGCGTGTTAACTTTATGTTCATATCGCATGTCTGAGAGTTAAGATGGCCTTCGCCCAGCCGTGACGATGCTGTCATCGTCCTGTTTGACTTCAAGCCATTCCTTTTCACAGTCTTGATCTGTTCTCTTCCAAGGAGGAGACTCGGTCTCGTTCCGAAGTGCCGCCAGATCCACTGTCGTTTCTTGGGAGATGTGACCGGATTTAATGATGGCCTCGTCCACGCTCCCACTCTCCACAGTGATCATGTCCTTAGAGGAGACATCAGCTCGTGGAGGTGATTGATCGACAGGAAACGCGGCATCAATATCCAGAGATGGCAAGACCGGGGTCACATTCCTATGCATTGCGTATCTTTGATGCAGTCCCGGGAAGTGTTTGGCCAAGAATGCATTGTATGTTGGGAGACACCCGGCTATGATGGCGACCAATGTCTCAATGCTGGAGTATACGGAGGCTTGAGGGTCTCCCCAAGTATCGTCATGGTTGTGAGTCACGGCATAGAGACTGTAGAGCCGGATGAGACTGATCAAGCACACGGATCCACCGAGAGCGAAGACCGCCATTAGCATTTGTTTTTGTCTTTTAGGCAAATGCAGAGTGTTTACGACTGGCAGTGGCAATAGTGCGACTGCAATGTCCGTTGCAATGCTGGAAGTTGTGTTGAAGAACCTGGTGGTCCCAGTCAGCAGGCAAGTAAAAGTAAGCAGTAGGCGTTCTGAGCCTCACCATATTGGTCTCGCTGTGAGACAATGTCCTGCCCTTTCCGGATGCCAGAAATATGAGATTGGCTTGCACATGAATAGCGTGACGAAGCAGGTTGTAATCGTGTACGCTATTACGACCAGGCCAAGGAAGCCCGCGACATAGCGGAACTTGCGGACTGACTCGAACACTCGGATGCACTGGGCAATCTTTGAGGCATATCAATTAACCATTGGAATGCGACACATTACAAGACGATACTTACGATGGACACTTTTGCCAGACCGATCCCGATTTGGTAGAAGTACACACTCAGCCAAAAGCAGAGCAACCTGTTTGATATCTGCTCGGTGGTCAGGCTGGCTTGATGACGTCCCAGTCCAAAATGCGCTTGACAGTATCAGCATATGCGATGTTATTTGTGCTTTCGAAACCACTTACTCTCAACAGCGATGACCGCGGTGTAAATGCATGTGAAGAAGATGGCCAGCGTCATTAGAATGTCATCCCACCAGGTCCTTCTTACGATTTTGAGGCGGGTGTAAAGCCTCACAGCCACTGCAATGATAGCAAAACCTGTTGCCGTAAAGATAACGGCGTATATAGCTGTTGGTGAGGCATGGCCACTGACAGTCATGTTCGATTAGTTGGATCTGGCTGTATGAATGCTGACCTTTTTACGAGCATATTGAGACGCGGCCGCGGGCAGAGCAGTTCTAGATTTTATGAGCTGTACGCCTATCCCATGGCATTGGGATTCTGAGAGCTCGTATTGAGTTCTTCACAACTCGCATATTGCTTTCCAAAAGAGTAGTGACGTTCTTGATGATAGCTCAAGCAGTGACACCATTCGTTGGTTGGTGTCGGGTGAACTGCGAGAGTTGCGGTATCGTTATGCTTTGTAAGGGAGCAAGGCATTGAAAGGCATGGCGAGCAAGGACCGGACCAGCTCCGCATTGTGATGTGATTCGTCCAGCAATTTGCGTTCCTCATGTCCTCAAAACGGTACTTGCTGGATCTCAGTATTTCAAGCTGTAATCCCCGGCAACAGCAAGCGGAGAATTTGTGTCTTGATGTGTACGCAGAGCTGATAAGGTGCCGGCAAACATAGGCAACTTTCTCCCGACTGACGAGTGCCGTGATTGTGTTTGAGTGATCGGGCTGTCGAGCGTTCAACTGATCCCGCTTACATCCTTGCCGAACCTCTCAAGTCGGGCCTACGGCAAGTCTAAGCACTTGCGACCGGCTCGCAACTCGTTCAGAAAAGGGAGTGCATCATGTCGAGCTGGACGAGACCGCAGCTCGACACGATATAGCTATACAGGGCCGGGTAATGAAGCTTTGAAGGCATAAGCTCAGGAGGCTCCTGTGGAGATGGCATACCAGACATCGTCCTGGTTCTTGCTGTTACTCTCAAGCGTATTTCGATGGCACACAGGTAGGAAGTATTCATTCAGCACAGGTGATGTAGAGATCGAGAAGGAGAAGTGTTCAAGTTGTAAGTTTTGATGCTTTACCCCTGCAAGGATCTTCGGTCCGAGGCGGACTTGGTTCCGATTAAAGATCTACGCGACTTCGCGAAACATTTCACATGCGCATTACCTGTACAAATACCACGACTTAGACATCATGACCTCCGTGGACGACCTCTTCAAGAAGCCTAATTTGCCACTTGGCTCTAATAAGCGCAAATTCGAAGAGCCCAACGCCCAAGAAGTGTACAAAGCAAGCAAGCTCTCCAACGGCTCATCACCACATGGTAATGGCGCTTCAGTAGAAGACGCAGAAGACGACGATGACCTCGAGGCGGGACCGGAACTCCCACCCGAGGACGACGATGGCGACGACGAAGACGGAAAATTCTTCGGCAGTGGAATGACCCGCGATGCAGCAGAAGCTCTAGATTACATCAACGAACAAGATGGAGAGACTTATGCAGAAGAGAAGATTGATTCCGCATGGCTAAGGCGACTAGCAAATACGTTTGAGAAGAAAGTCAGCAAGAATGCAGAGCTGCGCGCAAAATTTGAGTCGGACCCAGCGAAGTTCATGGGGAGTGAAGCAGACTTGGACGCTGAGATCAAGAGCTGGAGTTTGTTGAGTGAACACCCAGAGTTATATCCTGAGTTTGCAGAAAGTGGGAGTGTAGCAAGTCTGGTCGGTTTGCTGGCGCATGAGAATACGGACATCGCCATCGGAGCAATTGAGATCACTTCTGAATTGCTTGACGAGGATGTGGAAGCTGAGCAGGAGCAGTGGGATGTGCTGGTGGCTGCATTACTTGATGCGGATCTTATGGATTTGCTCATGAGTAATCTTGGACGCCTCGACGAAGATAACGAGAGTGACCGCAGTGGAGTCTATCACAGTCTGTCGGTAATGGAGAGTCTGGCAGGACAGCAAGCAATCGCAGAAAAAGTTGGCACAGAAAAGGTTCTGATGTGGCTATGCAATCGAATAAAAGCACCTGAGAAGCCCGTTGGGCAAAACAAACAGTACGCGGCGGAGGTACTGCAGGTTCTGCTTCAGTCGTCTTCGATGCTGCGGAGACGATTAGCGATCGATGTTGATGGCGTGGACCTCTTCCTCCAACTACTAGCAGCATATCGAAAACGAGATCCACAGAAAGACAGTTCAGAGGAAGAGTACGTCGAGAATCTTTTTGATGCCCTGACATGCGTGGTTGATGAAGCAGAGGGCAAAACAAAATTCGTCGAAGCCGAAGGCGTGGAGCTAATGCTCATCATGCTCAAAGAGGGCACAAAAAGCATATCGCAACGAGGGCTTCGAGTGCTCGACCATGCAACAAATGGCCAAGGTCTTGCATCATCACAGGTGTGCGAGAAGATTGTTGAAGCTGCAGGACTGAAGACGACCTTCAGCATGTTCATGAAGAGCAAAGATACTGCGAACACCGAGCACCTCCTAGGTATATTCTCAGCTCTACTTCGATTACTACCCGGCGAGTCTGCTGCACGGATCAGGACACTGGCGAAGTTCACAGAGAAGAAGCACGAGAAAGTCACAAGATTACTACAACTGCGCAGTGACTACGCCCGAAGAGTCGCCACTGTGGACAAGGGGATCAAGCTGGAGCAAAAGACGCTTTCCGATGACGAGATCGACGAGCGTGAAGCCGAATGGTTCTCGAGGCGTCTGGACGGCGGACTTTTCTGCTTACAGATGACCGATGTAATCCTTGCATGGCTAGTAGCTGAAGATTCGGAAGTCAGAGTGAAGGTAGCAAAAGAACTTGAAGGTGGACTAGCTGTGATACAAACCTCGTTGGAAGAACAAAAGAAAGGACTTGAAGGAGGCACGACGGACGACGAGGATACCGGAGAGATGCTCGAGACCTTGATTGGATTCTTGCAGTAAGGTAGCCACCTCCGAAGCTCAATGTTCTGCTACACTTCATCTGTGCTCTCCCTCTAACATGCTGCATCTCCTCCCTCAATGAGTAACACAAGCCAAGACCCCACCTCCCTTGCATGCAATATCACTCATTCTAGCACCTTTCCAAGACGTCCTGAACGTCCCTCTGTTCTCACAGCTTTGATAGGAATTCTTGGAACACTATCACAATCTCCGAGTTAGCAGATAAGAATCTCATGAAGAATAAAGAATCGCTCACGCATTGAGGTTGAAACCCATTGGTACAGGTGAGTGCGTTCTGAGCCGAGCCGACATCGAGGCAGCAGTATACTGCAAAGGCATTGGTAGCAAGGCCGAGAGTTGAGAAGAGCGTGAGGAGTTTCATCGTGGGAGTGGATGTGGTGGTTGTTGCGTGTGGAAGATGGTTTGATGGGAGGAGGAATGTGGTCGCGCTGTTCTGCCTTTTTATACAAGATCTTCCTATGGAAAGACACTATCTCGGCTGGCTGTCGCAAGGTCATCGTAGGCTATAAAGTGTAGGATCCCATATGACTGAGCCGGTGGATTATGGTCTTCACATGTCGAATACGACTTGGTATGTCAGACTAATGCAAAGAAACAGCCCCGAATACGAGTGAATCTCTATCAATGTCTTTCGTAATCTGAGTATAGTGTTTTGGTCCGAGTACGAAGAGCATTTCGATCTTGCAAGGATGAGACGAGATCAGATATTCCGGATTGCTTGCGTAAGATGAGCCGGAGGCTTTTAGGCAAATATGTGAGTTGTCAGCTTATGAAACGATTGCGAAGCGAGACGTCGTCATATCTCCGAGGTTTCAATAGCATGTAGTAGTTCTTGCTTGACTTCGAGAAGTCATATCAGCCGTGCCAATGCTGCGCTGACTATTGCTTCATCTCGCATACTATGGCAATTTGCACCGCGTCGTCTGAATTTCTATGATAGCCTTGCACATGTTCATTCTTTACGAGCCCTTATTTCGCTTGGCCATCTCGTCATGCTCCCGCTGTTGACGGAATTTCCAGCGTGGTGAGTTCGCGTATAAGGGCGTAAGAAGATTCGACGCGCTTGATAGCAGTGCAGGAGCCTCATCGATGTATCAACGGTCGTATCGAGGATCGGTGTCGGTGTTGAGTCACTGTTTGTTGCTACAAGGCTAAAGAGATGATATTGATGATGTTATTGTGTCTTGTAGGAGGTGGCAAGATCAGAAGGAGATGGAAGTACTTGCGAAATTGGCTCACGCGAGCCCGAGGCGCCGCAAAGCCGAGAGACTTCACGCGGTCATCGCGATGCTGCTTCGCCTACACAGTAGACATCAACGCTTACAATTTCATGAACTTACACAGGTTGTCGCGAGGCATGCACGCGCATGAGAGCTAGCAACATTGACCCATGCATTATACTCCAAGCCGAGCATGCGACACGGGCAGCAATGGACGGCCTTCCAACAGAGCTCTTAGACCTGATCTTGGACTTCGTGGACCTGCACAGGCAGACGTTCAATCATGGCTATCAGTATGAGGCCTGTTATCGCGACTTTCACGCATTGTGCTTGACTTCGAAGACCCTACATCAGCTTTCACGGCCTCGTCTGTATCGGCACTTTCAATCCTTGCACAGAAGAAGGGGCGTTGTGAAGCTGGTAAGAACACTGTGCGACCCTACGCTGCCGCAACACCTAGAGGTCATAGACGTAGCTCCATCAGCATCGCTCCCATCGAGTTCTCACGGTGGACTTTCCTCGCAAATGTAGCTCACCGAAAGCGTAAGGTCAGCGCTGTCAGATGTCATGTGGACGCTGGGCGAACGACCTGCGATTTCCGACGCTGTGCTCGGTTCTTGCAGCACCTTCTGGATGCTCATCCTTCTATGTTTCGCGCAAAAAACGAGATCTATAACCATACGACACACAGACGAGCCAGCTCACGAAAAACGAAATGGCTGCAAGGTCTGTCCTCTGGTGTCCGACGCCCTATCTTCCGTCTTTGCTCCAGCACGTGTACAATTATTGCCAGAGGAGTCATATAGTGCACTTCGGCATTTCTCTATCGAGAGCAAGAGGCTTTGTGCCCCACCAAAAACCAGCGCCTGGGCTTTGTTCTCGATCATGCACTTGCCAGCGCTAGAAACATTGGAGTGCATCAGATTTGGTGCTAGGCAGGATCCAGCATATATCAGGCTCAGAGCGCAGAGGATGTCCTCAGTGAGACATCTGGAACTTCACGATTGCAACCTAGATGCAAGTAGCATCCATGATATACTGAAGAGCTACATAAATCTGGAGGTGCTGACCATAGCCTTGGAGCTGGAGAATTCGCCAATTCGTGAAGATCCCGCACCGCGAGTAGACGTTGGGGAGCTGATGCTGGCATTACGCACACAGAAGCATAGTTTACGCAAGCTCACACTAACAAACATCTCGAACTTTAGCGCCGTATTCACTGGACAGCCTGCGTTCGGCAGTCTACGAGATTTTGAAAGGCTAGAAGAACTTGCCATTGACGAGATGCTCCTCGTAGATGGGCAGACACGCACAGATTTCCAAAGGTTCTGGGAACACGTCAAACTGGACCACATTCTGCCAAGCAACTTGCGAGCCCTGACCTTCCATTCTGCCGATTATATAGGCCTTTCTTTCGAGAAGATACTCCGCGCCATGAGCACCTATCATGTCGATCGCTTGAGATTCTTCTCCGTCACATTCCCGAAACGCCCTTATCCTCAGCTGTGGACGCTGGAGGAAATGCGAGATAGACTAGCTCGGAACAAAACATCAGTTATATTAGAAGAGCGGATCATCTTTCAAATGCCCAGGGTGTATTTCGAACATCGCTGGCTTGATGGCGAGGACGACAAATTGCAGAATTGCTTGACCGTGTTTGAGGACTCTGAAGACTCTGGAGGCTCGTAGGACAGGATATATCGGGAAGATCCTGATGACTCTTGATGCGCGTACTCGGCGATCTGAGAGAGAAAGAGAGAGAGAGCGTGATAGCCTGAATGACACAGGTGGACCATAGATCAGATGATGATTTTGAACGGCCGCCCCAATTCTAAGCCTGACCTCGTTTAACAAGCCAATTCATACCCATGGCACAGATTTGACCAAATTTCTGAAGCAACTCGAGGTCGCTCGCTTCGAGTCGCTGACCAGATTTTGAACTGTAGGCATGCGTATGATGGCTTAAGACCCGAAATCATCATCATATCCGTGTGCCCCCCACGAGTCATCAACTGTGAAGCACATCATGCACCACGATTTCCCCAATCACTCTCTGCGCCATCAAAACGTGCCCAGATCCCCTCAATGGTCTCCTCCCGAGATAGGATCATCATCGACTGGACCTCCAGATTTGGTGCACATCTGATGATATATCGGCTAGCCCGCTGAGCTTGCTGATCTCGCACATGCGGAGCCAGTGCTGTACTTGTATCGCTCTCGAGCTGTAAGCATATTCGTGCAATCATTCGACAGTGAGTCAACTCGAGTCGGCGTAGCCAGCTAGGTGCTAATGATGCTGGTGTGATCGGAGGTATGACGAAGGTGGTCTTGCCGAAGTAGTTTTCGGCGAATTTGGTCCGAAGACTGTGATTGATGTGCAACTGCCATGAGAAGCGATACTGATCATGAATATGAACTAGGCCTGGCGCGAGTTTCATGGTGAGGTTGAAGATAATGTCTTGTAGTTCTTGCGGAAGACCTTGGACACGCCGCTCGAGTGTCATGATCGCTCTGCGATGCTCGGTGCCGCTAATTGCCGTGTATTCGACCCGATTGGCTCAGTGGGAAGTGTTCATAAAGAGTGCAACTCAGAACATGGTTGTTCCACGAGAGAAGTACACCTTGTAACTTGCATGGATCCCACCGTTCACTAGCGCAAGTCAAGTGAATCTGAGCTTCGATGCCTCGTTCACCCAAGGGACTAAGACCTCAATCACTGATATCTCGCAGTTCTGATCATTTGAGCAGCTTCTGCTGAAGCATTGTTCGATGCTGTCAGAGTCCAGGTCGGTGAAACCGCATTCTGCGCTTGCGACGGCTGACTTTATGCGAAGGCAAGTATCGCGTCCAGACTCGACCCAGCTTAATTCTGGAAATACATAGGCGCATTAAAGTCCCCCAAGTCAAGCTCATCCGCCAGCTCCAGAATTTGCTCGCTATTTGTTGGAGGCCAAGCACCAAAGAGCACGTCCCAAGACGAGGGTGTGTTGAAATCGATGCTGCCGTCCAAGCCAGAGTTCTCTCCAACATTCGTCAAATCGCCAGGAGGGATCATGATCCCTGCAGCATCAAGTTCATCGCCAGTCGGAACTGCTACATTTGCTGCAGGCGGTGGAGGTCGTCTATGCTGGTTTAGTAGCTCTTCCAGACGCTGCAACTCTGCCATGCGCAACGGCACGACAATGTTGCCCTTTTTCTGCATCTTCTGCAGCACGCCTTCTGCGAGCCGCTGCCAAGCACGATCCGGCACATGCTCTGGCAAAATTGCGTCAAGGACAGACAAGAGTAGAGTTGCTGAGAACGCGAACTCCAGATGAAAGGGCAGAAAGGTCTCGAGCAGATCGTTTCCTGCAAACTTGTAAAGCACCGCAAGAATCGACAAGGCTGATTCGGCTGAAGTCTGCAGCAAGGCAGCTATTGGCGATGCCAAATTCTGCAGATCAGTCGAGGCTGGAGGCAGCGCAAGAAGTAATAGCCATGCGATCAGCGGTCTGGTCGCGAGTACGATGCAGTGATGATATGATAGGGTCACATGAGAAAACACCTGTGGGAAGTCCGTTGGCGTCTCCTTCGAAAAGTTGGGCATGACTGCTTCCAGCTCCTGCGACACTTCGGCAAGAGCGTGCAAGATGATAGTCGTGTTCTTGACATAGTCGCCACCCAAGCCTTCACCACTGACATGGTATACTGTCGTGCAAGTCTTTGCCACCAGCTTTGATAAACTGATTTGCAAAGTAAGTGCTGTGGCATACAGCGATTTATCTTTCACCGACGGCATCTCGACGGACACCTGCTCATCTGAGATGGAATTCGAGCAGCCCATCAGGGCCGAGAAGTACCTGTCCAGGTTGTAAACATTCCACCATAGCAGGTTTGCTCTGGCCGACTTCTGTCTTCCGACCAAAGCATCAGGCATGTCGTGGTGTATTCCCTCTACTCCACATAGTCGAACGGCCTGTCCAATGTACTGATATGCTATGATCCGCATGTCAATCGACTGGAAATACAGTGCCACGAGAGCAAGGACCTCGATTCCAAGCAGCTCTTCTTGGTGCATTTCGAAAGGCCCTGGAAGCAGGGACATGGCACGAGCCGCAAACTCATGACCTTTCGGTGCATTCGACCCATCCGACTCTCCAAGGAAAGCTTTGCCAAAGGCGAGGAACAATAGATACTCTACGAACCATAGGCGATGCTGTTGTACTGTGTTCCACGGATCCTCTTGGAATGCTCGCCAGTTCTGCAGAAAGCTTTGCTCGTCGACCATGGAAAACAAATCGCCTAGCTGGAACTTGACAGTCGAATACATATACTCAACATAATTCTTGGGAGGCAGACCCTGCAGATCTGAGCGTTCCACAGTAGGCTTGGCAGCCCATTTCAGGTGAAACGCTGCTCCATCCATGAAGAATGGTGACAGTGTCGCTTCCTGCTGCGGCTCATATTGCTCGAGCAGGAAAGTGAGTCGCCTAGTGAATGCCCATGTTGAAGTTGGCCCCAGGAACCGATGTCTACCAGTGTGATCCTTGAGGAATTGTGTCTCAATTAGTGGATTTCGTGGAGTCCAGGGACCGACTGTGGCTGCTTTTGCGGTCTCAACATCTGGTATCCTGCTTATCGTGGGAGATAGAGCTGACTTGGTCGGAGTGGTCGAATGAGCCCCAGTGTCGACTTGAGTGGGCTGTCGATCGCCAGATCCAAAGCTATGGTGACGGGGTGTCGGAGCCGTTGCCGGTCTGGAGTGGATATTGCTTGGCGGCGATTGCAGCTGAAAAGACGGAGACGTCGTTGCAGCAGCAGCCGCTGCTTGTCTTTCCAGCTCGGCCAGATAGCTGCAGAAGGAGAGTCAGCCAGGTATAGGCTTACAGGATTTGACACAGGAACTGACCTTTCTGGCACTGAGATATGGGGCTCATCCGACGGAAATGTGCAATTCTCACGGCGCCGTACGCATCGCGTACACGGATGCTCGCCTGAGCATCTTACCTTTCCAGCACGGCACTGCTGGCAACTGAACCAATTAGCGAAACGATCAAAAGAGCTCTATTGTTGAATACGCGACTCACGCTCTCGGTGTTCTGCGTGGAACTCGCAGCTTCCGTACATTGTTAGGAGTGGTAGTGGCCATCAAGTCTTCCACCTACCTCTACTCACTCTTGTCCGGAGCGTATGACAAGGCCCTGGAACCATCGATCAACGAGCCGATTTTCGGACCCCGCGAGAAGCGTAACTGCGCAAGTCCAGTGTCCTCAAACCTCGTTCGCCATCTGTGCAAGCCGATCACTTGCAGACCTCACAAAGCAGAAGCTCCAGACAAGTCGGCCCAGATGAAGATAAAAGATATCTGGACAAGGTAGAATATTCTCAAGCATAGTATTAAGCCAAGTGTGCAGGATGTGTGGTTGAAAGTGGATCCACAGTACGCTGCTCACGCGCCCGAACTGACTTTTTCGCTCTCGGATTGGTCGCCAACCCTTGCTCTTCGCGACTCCCTTCAGAGTGCGTCTACTTCTAGGTCGGTGGATCGGTAGAACGGTGGATTATCATATAATATCGCTACCGCATTATCTACCGGCATTATCCACCGCTTTGTCTACTTCGCTTTCTAGTAGTTATCGTTAGTAGATTATAATTAATTACTATAGCGTTATCCGAGCGTAGTATACTATTATTAGAAGGTCTAGGCGTCTACCGAATACCCGGTTTAAAAGCGCGTATTTAGTAGTTTCGCAATATACGCGTAGATAGCTAATTTTATCGATCTTCTTATCTATATCGCTATACTATTATTCTAGCTCTTTCTTATTATAGATCTAAAGCTTTAGGTCGGCTTAATACTATATATAGTAATAGCGAGCTAGTATACGGCTCTCGCGCTATTACTAAAGCGGAAATAGTATAAAAGATAGTATCGACTAGCGGGTATTATAAGGACATTAATATAGCTAAAGAAGGCGTAGTATAAGGTATTTCGAGTACTATATAGACTAGAGTAAGAGTAATATAATATAACTAGTTTACGATAGCTAGTATTAAAGAGTTTAATCTAGGAGATAGAAGAAAGAGGGCTTCTATAATATAGAGGTTATCGCAACGATATACTAATTACTAAGAAGGTAATTATCTACCTAGACTTCGTTAGGTATAATCTAACTATTCGAGAGCTAGTATAGTACTATTAGTATACTAATTTAACCTTCGAGCGGATAATTAAAGAAGTAAGTATTACGCTATATCGAATAGCGGATACTTATATATAATAACTAGACGACTTATTACCTTATAAGAAGCTTATAACTAGACGAGATACTAGTAAGTTTAAGTACTTCGAGAACGCTCTTAGAGCTATAGATAGAAGCCTCGTACCTATTAGTTTACTATAGTTAGTTTAAGGT
>KZ107314.1:0-50530 GCA_000504365.2 Pseudocercospora pini-densiflorae CBS 125139 | reverse complement strand
ATATCGTAGCTATCTGCCTATAGTATTATAATCGTATCTATATTATTTAAACGTAGAATATAGAAGATATAAGTAATACTAATCTTTAAGGCCTCGATATTATTAACTTTACGATAGTCTATACGGCGCTCGTAGTAGACGTTCTACTCTCTTAGTCTTCGTTATAGTATTATTAGAGATATAGTATAGCTAGTCTCTTGTTCTAGGTATCGTATAATCTCTTCCTTCGAAGTACTATTATAGACCTACGTCGTAATCTAAAGCTTCTAGGGCGATAGATCTATACGTAGACCTATTCTTACGAGTTAATAGCGAGTAGTTAGCAAGTACAGAAGATGTAGAATAGTAGAATACGTATACAGGTTGGAAATTGAGTCGCAAAGTGGCATTGATCACATGGTCGATTTGGGCCTCCCTAACGCAGCGGCTGCTCCCGAGCAAGACGCGAATTCACGTGCCAAAGCCGAAGAACACCAGACGTGCCAGAGACAGAGAGTACTCCGTCGCCATCCCAGGTCTTATTCTTCTTCGTTGTGAACTTTCGCCACAACACTCGGTAATAGCTTTGTACAACATCCTTAGGTTGGATTGCAGGTTGAGACAATTCATTCGAGACTAGAGCCAGAGGTTCTCGAATTGCCGGTAGCTGGAACCTGTGTGATAAATGAAGTGGTTTTGTGCTAGGAGTCCACGCGGGCTTCCTCTTCGCCTTCTTTGCTGATGCGAAGTTTCTCAGCAGGTGGTCCACTGAAATGTAGCAATGGCACTTGAGCAGGCTTGTTGACCAGACTCAGCGGCTTAAAGGGCTTCATCGTGATGAGCGCCAACCTTCGACAAGCCAGCCCAGGCTCGCCTCCACCATTCACTACCCCTTGATACGATTCGTCAGCTCTGTCAGAGCCGCGCCATATTCCAGCGCTGCAAGGGGCAGTGACACCGACTTCAACGGCAACAGCGTCTACGAGGCAGAGGGCGAGGCGAGGATATGGCGCTGGCGACAACAGCGACCATGACGCAGAGGGCGAGGATGGCGCTGGCTTCGGAAGTGCTGAGAAAAAGGCGCTAATATCGACTTCAATGGTGATAGCGGCGACGAGGCAGAATGCGAGGATGGCGCTGGCTTCGGCAGTGCTGATGGCGGCTTCGGCAGCGCTGATGATGGCTTCAGCAGCGCTGATGATGGCTTCGGCAGTGCTGATGATGGCTTCGGCAGCAGTAAGGAAGGTTAGCTGCAGTCTTTGATAGCCATCCAAACAAACCGGCAGTATACCTCATGGCCCATATCGTGACGGTACTTCTGTCAGCGGAGCTGAAGCTGGCTTCGAAATGGCTGGGACTGGACTAGACTCGAAAGCGATACCGCGCGCATCTTGACAGGAGTTCGGAGTGATCACAATACGCGCATAGACCCAGCGATAGAGCGCAGAGAACGACACGCCTATGGCAGCCGCAATGAGCCGAACGATCGACGCCGGTGGGCTCGTGGCAATGGACTCAGAGCGAGCGCGACCAGGCGACGGATATGATCGAGCAGAAGTTGGAGACGTTCGGCTTTAGTGCATGGGACGAACTGGAATGGCTGGACGAGTATATGGCCGATAGTTTCTCTACGAATGAGGTGTGGTTTTCTCCACCGATGTTCCGGAACGAGCACAGACAAAGGCATTGCAGCGGGCGAGTAGATGATGAGCTGCAAAATGCACAGCATACCCGCTATATGCCTGCTGCCAGGACAGTGCGCATACTCTCTCATACACATCAAGGGTTGCGTAGCGATCGATCAACAGTTGTCAGACCATAGATTATTCCCGAGGAAACCGCGATGCTGGAGTTTACAGGCTACGTGGCGAGCTGCCGGTGTCATACGGTAAAGTCACACCCTCCATGGACAGATGCCAAGGTACCATTCGAATTGTACGCAACGACGACATGTCTGACGACAAAGTCAATCAGAACGCGTATGTCTTCCGGCTTTGTTGGGCGATTACTACCCTTTGGACTGCGAACACTACATCTAATCGTATGGAGACCACAGAAAGCTTGACATCATTTTCTACGTCGTTGCCAACAATACGAGTATAGCAGCTCACGCGTTCGAGAAGTGCTCCAATCTGGTCTTGAAGTGGTCAAGAAATCCGAATTCTAGTCAGAGCTGCTGCTGCTGTGGATTCTTTGAAGAAGCTTCATAGAAGGGCTGGAGCCAAGAAGGATGCCGAGGAAGTTGCCATCGTTGCGATGTCGACTTTGGGGATGAATTGCTTTGTTTCGATACCTCGACCAAAATCGACAAGAGATACAGTTCCATCTATGTGCACCAGAGGGGCAGTAAGTTGCGTTTCACTCTGCTCCAAGGGCATCTCAAAGATAGAATGGGAATCGCGGAAGGCGAGAATTCCAGATGCAATGCATTGAGACGACGCTGGCAAGACATGTGTCGTGAGGCGTCCTTGTCCTCTGTGAGCAGCTCTCGTAGCGATTCAGTAGTCACGCTCGCTGCCTCGCAGACAGACCCTGCAATGTGCTAGGACCACGTGGAGCGACCAGAGAACGGCGAGCAGTTTCAGGTTGACGCTGAGCCTTGGCTATGCTTGCGAAAATGCCGCTCTTCGGTTTCAGAGGCCGTGTGAGCATCATCTGAGGCTTGGAGGTTGCAAGAATCGTGGCCAGAGAACCTGGATTCTATGACGACGGCGTCCCAGCTTGGACGCCGAAGGCAGTGGAGACGTGACTCGCGACTTGCACATAGCATGCGCTCTGGATCATCCAATGTCCTGTTGTGTAGCAAGCTGGTCGTACTCGTACACGCTGTTGAATCGGAAGGAGTACAGCCCGGTTGATCTGTCTTGAGGTCCGCCAGCGCCTTTCCGCCTCGCATCGTATGGGTCTTTCCTGTGCCGGTGGCTCCGTTGGCGAAAAGAGTCACATCGAAATCCTTGAAGAGGTGTTTGATTGTGAGCGAAACTAGAGTGTGTTAGCATGGATTCTCAAAGCCCTCTCCCCGACACGACTCACCTATCTTGTTGCGTTGCATGTTGATCGTATACGATGTGGTATCTCCACAATCGTCTTGCTTTAACCGTGCTTGCCTGGTGCTTTGGCCGCCTCGACAATGACATCCTCCTTAATTTCACTCTTCAGCAGAGGTCGAATGCGTGGCGCAACCACTCTAACCGCCATGGTGAATAGATGTTAAAGCAGGATGCGTAGTATGATTAATGCTTCCCAATGAATGCTTCTGCCGCAACTCCACGGACCCCAGCAGCTGTTAGCGTGGGCGCAGGGATCATATAAGCTTAAACTGAAGCGTGTCCGGTCCATTGTTCAACTTCGTGGTAGGAGAGACCGTCTCGAACAAGGAAGATGTCGAGGCAGAAATGAACGGCGATACCACGCGGAAACGATCAAGGGAGAGGTCAAGGCGTTTACACAGTTCAACGCGAATCACATGGCGCGTGTTGACTGGAGTTGAACTCGGAAATGTGTTCAATACTGACCAACTACAGACCGCCGCAACCGACCCATTGCTGGGCGAAGAAGGATCTCCAGCGCCCCGGATCATCATATCGCCCTACACTCGACAGCACTGTCGACGCCAGCGAAGACGCCGACCTACCTGGAGGCGAAAACTACGAGTTGGATAAAGTGCTAGAAGTACAAGCTGAGAAG
Organism: Pseudocercospora pini-densiflorae CBS 125139; assembly: GCA_000504365.2. Lineage (NCBI taxonomy): Eukaryota > Fungi > Ascomycota > Dothideomycetes > Mycosphaerellales > Mycosphaerellaceae > Pseudocercospora > Pseudocercospora pini-densiflorae. The sequence continues at coordinate 46,864 of KZ107314.1, read as the reverse complement.
CATAAAGCCGAGGGCGCAAGGGACAAGAACGTCAAGAGAAGCAAGCGCATCTGGGGCAGGGTAGATGGAAAGAATACACAATGGGGGAAGAAGAGGTGGGTCAGCTCACCCCTTCCAGGCAGTAGAATCGACGCCTTCTAGCAAATCAAAACCATCCAAGCGAGCCTATTACCTGAAGCCAGACTCGTGGCCCTCAAAGATCACATCTATCTCGTCCATCCTCGAGCACCCTGTCTTCCTTGCCTATCGATACCTTCAAAACGGCTTCCAACAAGCGGCCGCTAGTCCCACGACTCCGGGGCTACGAGGTTCTGTGCCTCATCGCGAACCTGAGCTGACAGGAAGTTATGTGCATCTTCCTTGCGCATCGCTCACTTCAAACATGGCTTCCAACATGGAGGCCAATGGTGCCACGAGTCCGGAGCTACAAGATATTGTGCCTTGTGGCGGACTTGAGCTAACAGGAAGGAAGTCATTTGCAGTCTGACACTCACCTTCGTGAAGAACAACAGCAAGAGGCATTGACCAACCTCGAACTTCTCCAGAGCCTGAGAAGGAAATTATGCGAGACTCAGCCGCCTCTGTTGCGGATTTCTGGCACGGCAATCCTAAAGAGGTTCATATAGGGACATACTCCTTCGCCGCCACCAAAGGACTGGGTCACCGACCGAGACCGTTTCCAAGAGTTCTCAACCTGGTCCTTTCATACGCGAGGATGACGATGAGGGCGCCTTCAATGCCCGTGAACGACAACGTTCCTAAGCAGATGACCACATCTCACACCACAAAGACCCTAAACGCCGGGTCGTTACCGCTCAAAGAAATCTCATCAAACACATCACAACCACGAACCGACAAATCGTCTGAGAATAAGCATACATCAACCAAGCCGAGGCACGATAACCCGGATAAAAATCTGCCGCCGACGAATGAACATCGGCTAGAAGAGAAGGTGGTAAAGGATAATGCAATCATTCGCAGCATCGACCTCGCTAGCCTGAACCTCGTTAGCCAAGCATATGACCGACGTTGATGAGCTCAAATACCACATCAGAAATCAGCTGGAGCATACGTCCGACGACGTTGTGAGACCAGCGCAACAAGCCATTGGATCGTGCCACGAGCTTGAACACAGCAGTCAAATGGAGGATATGGTCATGGCGTACGAGAAGAACGTCAGCACTCAGAGCAATTCGTCACAAACGGGAGTTAAGCCCAAGCTGGGCACTTGCAATCATCAATATCATCGCCTTTCCGTCACATTCGTGTGACGAGCTGAAAGGCTGTGCTGCCTACATCCGAGGTCACATTCCAACTATGGAGGAGGTTCGAAGCATAGACGAATTTGCAGCGACCTTGACGATCTGCCAGGCGGGCAAGAATCCGAGCAAGACAATTTCAGCCGTGGATCGGATCATGATGGCGTCGAGGAAGCTCCGCCATCGAAGGCCTCCGCCAACGGTTCCAGCCTTCCAAGCTCGGTACCTGAGGCACACATCCTCACTTGGGACTGAGAAGGAGGTATACTACCGATCTCGAGAATGCTGCATCAGCGCTTGATGTTTTACAACGTATTCATCTTTACTAATCAAATGCAGTTCAGTGACCAAATTGCCGCACTTCCTTCGCCTTCAAGGTCGAGAATGTAGCTCCACGAAGTCGCACTGTACTCCAAAAAGGAACATACAGAATGGCTCGGCTCCGCCAACAACTTCCCTGCTTTACCAAGCAGGTAGGACTTTGCTTGTTCGGCTAGAGGCATTGTCCAGAACCCTTCCCTCATCCAGAAGGAAAAGGCATCGGCAGACTTGGCCTCCCTCTCGCTGCCTTTGAGATCCATCGACTTCCGCACCACGCATCTCTTGTCGAGTCGCCGGAATGGGACCTCACCGCGATCAAACTCGTCAAGGACGCAATCTCGGAAATGGACTTCAGCATGTCTTCAAGGCTTTGACCATCATGCAGTATGCCTCTCGACTTCGTTAGATCGGAAACATCGTGCCGCAACGCGGTCGTGGTATGGTTGCCAATATGGTTGCCAATCTGCCTAATTAAGAAGTGTCACTGTCGTCCGACTGCAGACGAGGAGCCTTGTCGACATAAAGCATGGCGTTGAACGAATTGAAGGCCTTGTGCGCAACAGACAGGGATTCGCCAGTATCAAGATCCGGCAAAAGAAAGTCGCGGCCAAGAGGCTAGAGATCGCTGGCTTGACAGATGATAACCAGTCTCTAGTGCATCCAACAGCTGTGTGACGCGCTTCGAAGAGGCCTGAAACGCCTTCCACCCAGATCAGATTGCGCTTGACTTATGTGGATCCTCTGGTGGGTTCAAAAAAGCGTAATCCTTTTGCTTTCGAACGTCTCGGCAGTGCATTAAAGTACTTGACACCATATGCCAGGTATCGAATCTCATATACACGCGACGACGGATTCATCAATGCCTCTCTCCAAGCATGACCTGGGTGTAAGTCTGCACCGCATGCCAGCCCACTTGCGGAACCCGTCATCGACAGTGCCCTGTCCTGGAGTTATGGCAGTCCACGTCAGTGGCTCAAATGCTGCGCATTAAGGAATGTCGAGTTGCAGTTGGTTCAGTCTGCTCTCTATTGATACAGAGCTACATATTCTGCAACCCAGCTCAGGTACGGTTGACTCACATCATCTTGCATCTGCGTCCTCATTAGTTGTTGCGGACTCTGTCAACATCGCTGCCCAATCGATTCTGGATGCTCGCCATCTCGTGCGAATATCCAGCTCTTCGGGCGCTGCCAACGACTCACGGTATTCAGGTCTGACGACGAAAAGGCAGTTGCATTTCGACCCTGCAAACAGGACTATATGAGCATGACCGGTCATGCGGGATATCTATACGAAGACGACAGCGAGCGCTTCGTTGTACGCCAAGCATCTGCACCATGCTGCGGCTGTATCGCGAAGCGCCTGTGCAGCCTTGGCTTCGAAAACTCCCCTTGCGCTTCCATAGTCCTCGAGGAGTTTACGACGAAGACATAGAAGCAGAGGTTTGAAAACAATAGGCGAGTGGCGGCGAACAGTCAGTCTGGGCAGCTAAAAGGTATGTTGTTGTGCGAGCAGGTACTGGAAGGCCTGTTGCCTATGCCTCATCCCACGTCCCATAGCCCGATCAAGCTGGGCAACATCGAAGCCGCTCAAGTTTTCAAGTCGATTCTGTAAAGCAAAGTGTAGGTCAACTGGCCAAGTTCGTGGTCCATTGTACAGTGAGCTGGATGAGGGAAGATCGTGTGGTTCAAAAACGAAAGCTGATTAAAGTTGGCCACATCATGCACATGGTACCTTATGACTTCACACCAATGATCATTGGATTGAACCATTAACGATGAACACTTGTAATCGCGATTGTCGTGTTCATCAGAATATGCTGCCATTTGTGAAGAACGTTCGGCAGGTGAGGAAACGAGCCATACCTCTTTGGCTGAAGGACCTTGGTCAATATGCCTGCTGGTATTAGGTGAGTTGAGGTGCGTTGAATTGCAATGGCACCCTTCATGTACTTTCGGCGCAAGCGCAGGTGCTTATGGACACTGACTGCTTCCGCTTGCTGTTGATAAGTCCTTTGACTGCAAATCACTGGCTTGAATTCCCCCATTGAATGCCTGAAAATGTCACCACATAAGCCTTGGCCAAGCATGTGACAGCGCTATAAGCCCAGCTTCTGTGGTAGATTGCGCAGGTGTTGATGGCTTCGCCGACTTCCAACAAACAGCTCTACCTAAGACAAAGATAATGCAGCCTTCACTTGACTTGTAGCCTTGTGGTCGGGGAATAAAGCGTCTGCTGCTCCAACACAGCCTCATCGGCTATGCAGTGACAGGTTCTCAAGCTCTCCTTCTGTATTGTATGCTGAGTGGCGTTCGGAAGAGCCATACATCAGCAATCGGTTATGTGTACCTCTTGACTCGAGTCCTAGGGCCACAGATAGCGCACTGGGCATGACTGGTAGGCCTCTTAACGCTGAGTCGATTGAGACTGGAGTCATTCTTAGAATTTGCTGAAGCTGGGATGCAGATAGTTCATTCCCGTCATATGCACCTTTTCGCGTCTTTGCAGCTCGACGATGATCACGTCGCCGGTTGTGTGTAAGTCAGTTACAGATGTGGTCTGCCGGCAAAAGTTGCGTTGAGCTTGTCTCTCCTCTCTGCATGCTGTATCGGTCAACAACGTCGAGCGAGGGCACGAAATGAGAACTTGTTAGAGCCTGTCTTCTGCCGCTTGCTCGATCCAGCACGGCATGACATGAAGCGCGGAAGAGGTGCACCTGATGATGAATATCACTACTTGGACACACACGAATGCGTATCGTATCGACCAAGTCACTTGTTGCTTTCGACTCCAAATGCCAGTTTTGTATGATGTGTAGAACGTTGACGTCAAGGCGGCTGAGTGCCATCGGTGGCCATACCAGTTTCGATGTAAAGGCATCTCAACTACCAAGGACGGATCTTGTATGCCATGCGATCCAAGAACGGACGGTGCGTCGATGCTTACTGTTATAGTTATCTTAGGCATAGCGGTGATCACAGGATAATGAAGGTGACTTGCATCTCGTCCCAAATGTCGTTCTTCTGGTGCTTCCTTGCTTATAGTAGCACCCTCCAGCATGACATGCGACAACATCGCCAACAGAGACTCGCAAGGAACATTAGACGCTGTAAAGAAGCCGGTCTGGGGATGTGCCTATAGCTTTCATCGCGAGGGTAGGATCAGCCATAAGCTAGGAGACTTGGGTGATACGCTGGACCAAATCCGCATCGACCTAGGTTTGGAGGTGTCCTATAAGAAGGAGTCCAGCGGAAAATGTGTCGCTTGATGTCTGAATAGATTTTGAACAGTACACCTTCTTGGCAACAACCCGGCCAGCTCGATGTCGACAGCTACTGATGGTACATTGCACATGTTTGGCGAGAGTAATGCAAATTTCGCCGCACGGAGCCCTTCCTTTAGGACGGCTCCTCCGAAAGCTGCGCCAATGTGTAATAGAGTAGGCACGGCGTATGCTTTATGTGATGAAGACCTGTTCCCACATGACATGTCATGCCTACTCTACATCCTACCGTCGATGAGAAGTCCTTCAGCCAACGTTGGCTCAGAAGCTGGTGCCGTGCTTGATCTCAAAGGAGCTGTCGAGGTGAGGTGCTACCAGGTTCGCAATTCATCGGCACTAGCAACGTTCCTTCTCTTGCAGGCAACGGTACCAGGCAGCGACCATTTCAGTCAGCGCCCTCAAACATCCTGAAGCTGAGAAGGTCGTATATTGGTCTCGGTTGGACGCCGACAGCACTCCTGCTGTTCGTGACCCGACCTCTGCTGATCATCTTCGTCAAGCCAGCAGCGTAATCATCGACTCTGGAGCAGTGAACAAGTCAAAGTATCACATGGACACTACCAAGAAGCTCATTTCGGACGATGATGCCCGCCTCAAGATGATCAAGCTTGGGACTGTTGGCATCGGCACCCATATCAATGCGTACATCCGGCAATACGACGACTGCTCCTTATACGACAAGCTCTGGGACTATATCTCTGAGCACCACTGGCCACAATCGAACGCTACTGATAAGCGAGCGCTGGACACAGAGTTGCGCGACATGTGCAAAGAGATCGCTGGAAAAGAAAGCGCTGCTAGCCTCAAGGCTGAGTCGAAGTGGCAAGATAATCAAGTCCAGCGCGCCCTGGCGATGATGCCTTGCAACCAACGGCTGAAGTTCGGCGAAACGACAGCGTCCTCATGCCGCATTTTGACATTTCGACCCCGATACCAGCGAATCAGCTCTTCCTGACGATGGTGGTGCCTCGCGACGACCCGTACTAATGCCAGCAATCCGGCTCGTCCTGACGATGGTCGTGCCTTTCTACCAAGGACTATTGTTCATCAAGCCAGAATTGTCATGATGCCGTAGTGTGGTCGAGCTGTCAAGGAGTCATGGTCTCCATTGTTCACAGATACCAGCAATCCAGCTCTTCCTGACAGTGGCAGCGTGGCGCTACCAGCGACTTCGTTTGCTGATACCCACGCCCTCATGCATCCTGCTCAACGCGCCAAGGATCCATTCGCCACCAACACCCATATTCCGCCTCCACCTCCACTTTCTACTCATGATATCACCCAATACCCGGCCAGCATCGGTCTGCAAGCCAGCAGCAATCGTGAAGTCGCCAAGGGCTCATGGTCTGAGTTGGAAACCAACAGCAGCATTCCAGCTTATCCTTTTGGGACCTCCAAGATTATGTCTTTTCAGGCTGCTCAATTCGTCGACCCAGATCTCTAGAAGCCTTTCACAGCCGAAGCCAACGACGACGATGATGTTGACTGGGCCGCCTCGTTGAACATCCGAGCTGCAGACATTCTTGCCGGTATCAGCAAAATTATCACAGACCGCCATTCGCAATCGTTCAACGCGTTTCTTCGCGCCATATCTCCCGGTGCTCGTCGGTTTCCGCGCATAAAGAGACTCCACCGCTTGATTTGGGATGCCACGGGCTTCTTCGACAAGCTGAAAAGTCGTCTCACTATGCCTATACAGTACCTCAATTTCGCGAATACCTGATTCAGGATGTCAGAACGAGTCTGGAGCGTACGTATTTGGATCCGGGGGCTTTCGTCAGGCAAGCCTGCTAGTGTACATGTAATGTTATGGAGTAGACCAAAGACGATGAGGGCGGCGTGGATCTGTGTCAAGATTTTGCGATTTCGAGGTAGCTTGAGCAGCGCACCTCTGCCGGAGTGCATGTGTCTCTGACTACCCCTCCACTCTGTTGTGTCACTGCAGGGGAGGACGTGACGCTGGCTTGCGCGTGGAAGAAAGCCTCGCAGCACCGGCGAAGTGTTCCATGCAAGGCGTGCGAAGAGAAGCTCGCGGCAAATGTAGCAAAGAGGCGAGAGCTCAAGATTGTGGTAGAGATCTTGGAGTTCGGTTGATGCAGATTGGACATGCGCGAACCATGACCTGATTTCCCTCTGTTGCGAGGATGTTGATGCTATTGATGTCTTGACTTTCGGCACAACACTGAAGTCCATCTTGGTCTCCCAATGCCACCACGGTTAACAAACGGAGTCTCATCTTGGAGAAAGATCGACTCAGCCTAGCCCACAGTATACGAGGAAGTACGTGCCCTTCGATGAACTCTTGATCAGCCATCCAGACGGCACGAGCTGAGACGATAGCGGCAATGTAGAACGCATACCTGCCGGTCGTGAGGTGGCACGCTCATCGCGGTTTGTTCATGGGTGACAGGAGGAGACCGTGTACCCTGTGGCGTTCCCTTGTGTTAGAGCTGTTCGATTCTGTGTACTGAAAAGGCCAGTAAATTCCGCTCCGCTGGGTGCATCAGACTCGCACTGATCCGCGTTCCTCAGAACGAATGGGCCGAAGACATGGTTTTCTGGACTCGCAAGGTTGCAGCATCGCAACATCTTATCTGATTTCCTGGTTGATCCTCCAGAAATGGTGATGCTTGAAAGCTAGCCACGGCTCCCGTTTCCCAGGCTTGGGTTGACCTTAGCTTCAGCTGTCCTTGAGAAAGACGTCCGTTCGCAAGGTACGTGCCTTCGTAGATGCACGACTCCATGCCCTCAACGATAGACTTGCGAAACCAACGTTCGTTAGTGCGTGAGTAGATGCGTGCTTTGGCTCCAGATCTGGTGTCACAGGTTTGATTTTGGTACGCCACTTTGGTAGTCTTCCGAGGCGTTGTATCGTTTATAGCTCCTGTCGCGTGAAATATCTTGCAGATGGATAGGCAGCCTGTCAAGAAGCTGGAGCTGCCGTGGTCGCTGGGTTCGAGTAAGCTTTTCCTGTGGGATTGCTACATCACGCCCATCTGCGAGGTGTTTCAAAGCAATGTTTGTGCTGTGGGTGTGTCGATCCGGCATCAGCTGGCTGATCATTCCCTGACATGAAGGTGCATTCGCTTCAATCGAAAGATGCCGCTTCGTCCTACTGCCCATCTTCATCGCTGCTTGGGAATCGAGTTCCCTCACGCCAATTCGGCCGGAACAGGCACGATCGCTTGAGTGCGTGATACATCGGTCGGTCAATTGGCAGATGCCATTCACCTACATCGTGAGATTGTGCATGCACATCTGACTTTTGACGATTGATGTGCCACGCCTTGTATGGCCATGCTGAGGACTTCTCAAAACTCCTTTGCGTTCCCTTGCTCTGTCACACCTGATATGCCTCGTGTTGATGTCGAAGCCCGAACCTCCCATGTTTGGCAATAAAGTATCCACCAGGCTTGGACTGCTAGCTGTCATCTTCTAATCTTGCTTCACATATTGGCCGGTGGCTATTGGCTTCGGCGATTTTGGTTTGTTGTCACTGGTGATTGTTGCTGCTCCTTTCTAGAAGTCGGAGAAAGAGGCGCTCGTAAGGTGGTCGTCCCTTCAACGTCGGATCGGACTGCGAGTTCTCGTCACGAAGACAGAGACAGGGCTTGGAGACTGTTCGCAGATGTGATGAGACGTTGACTGGGGATGTCCTTGATTGGGGACGGTATGGATTTGTTCAATGAAAGCCTGGCAGCCCACATCGCAGCGCTCGAGCGACTTGCCTCGGTCGTCTTCCGATCATACTGCCAAAGAGATGAGGCTGTGGTGAATTGCTGAATTCTCACGACTCCGTTTCCAGGATGCTCCTCTTGCAAGCTTTCGCTCCACAAGTGCGAGAGACGAGACGACGAGGCGACAGGCCAGTCGAACAAAGCTCGGACGTAGACATTGCAGCAGCAACGGGCTATACGTACTCGTATCGTCGCGATCGCGGTAGGACGGTTGGAGAGGGATCCTGCTCGGAGGGCATCGATAGAGACATCTTAATCGGAAACGACGGCCTTATATTATTATTCCTTATATTGCGACCGAGAGTGTCTTACGTACACGCGAGGAAGAGGGGAAGTAGAGTCGAGTCTCTTGCTATACAAGAAAGACGTATTAAAGCAGTCGCGGATCTCCGGACTTTGCTGGCGTTGGACATGGATGAGCAGTCTTGGCGCGGGCGGACTGCGAGCTCGGACATCCATTCTGTCAACATCTACGGAGACTACTAACAAGATATGCTTCTTCCTCCATATTGCGCTGCTGCCGTCGCGTCTTTTGCGAGAAGTGGTCGTACTCCAGCACATTCGTCAGCCTCTCCCAAAACTGCGCCTGCCGTCCCGATGTCGGTATTCGCTGAGCTCTCCAGCTCCTGCGATTTTGCTTCTCGTCTGCATTTTGACGAGCGATCTTCTGCACGCCCGTATACCAGGTCCAAATTTCTTCGAACTGGCTCTGGTCAGTGATATTGTTTCCGCCCATCAGCGCAGAAGACAGCAGAAATGATGCGCAAGGGTTTCGAGACGAAAATGGTGTGTCCAGGAAATCTATGTTCTAGACCCGAACAACTGGCCGCGGTTGGGTCCAGCAAATTTGACCCCTATCAATGTACCCACGACATCAAGATGACGCATACGATTGATGCTGAGAGGGCCATGCGCTCTTTGCGTGCATGGGTCATTGATCTTACCGGCACTGAACACTTTTCACGTCGGCAGAAGGCAGAACCAACGAAGAGCTAAGCGGCAATTTCCAGTCACAACACGAGGCTGTGCAAGCAATGTACATGATCATATACACCTCAACCGGAAGTGTCGAAGCTGGAACTCTTCTCCTACCAAATTGGAGCGATCTCATGGATCGATGTGATGAGGAGCGACAGGATCGTCTGCGATACGAGTTGAGCATGATCTCCAGCTCCGCAGTTGAGACAGCAGGCTCCGACGATGGCCAATTTGTGCTGGTGGCAAAGGGTCAATATTGAAGGATGAACCGGAATCCTGGACAAAGCTTCTTCGTCTGCTCGAGCACTCCTATGACCAACGTCGCTGCTGATTCTCCAATTCTGGACAGGCTTCTTCATCGGGTCTTTCAGTCACTAAATCTGCCGCTGAAATGCAGCGCAATCTTCTCTAGCCGCTCGTTCTGGAAGCAAAGACCAGATGCTGTTGAATGTTCTTCCGTCAGCTGTTTCAACAGCAATCGAAGGTGCTGCTAGGATGATGTCGAATCTTCTTCAACTGGTTCTGCTATGGCGAGAGATATCAACATCTCAAGCTGCGGCTGGAATGCTACGCAGCGCTCTTGAGCTACCTTACTGTGCGTCGGCTCTCGGGGTCGCGACTATATCGCTCGAATGCTGTACGACCTCTCGTATCTGCTTCCTCAGCAATCAAAGACGCTGCTCAACTTTTATGTGCATCAACGCCCTCGAGCTGCTGCTGTCTAACAACATTGGGTGCTGCTAATTCAATGATAGACGTTGCTCTTCGGCAGATATTTGGGATGCTCATCCGGCCTTCATACTCTTCAGCTGGCCCTTCAATAGTTCTGCCGGTCTTCATGCTCTTTGCCTCGCGTGTGTTCTACTCAGACTATACTCCGCCGCTGTCCACAACTGCTGCTCGTCAAAGGCACCTACGCAGCAGTGCACCCAACTTGCAGGGGTCTCATCTCTCTATTGCCGCCTACTTCTGTCGTCGGGGAATGTCGGCTTAGCCTGCTCAGGACTCGGCGAAGCACTTGCTATGTCAGTAAGCGCCGAGTGCCTGTCCACTCTGGCTGGCCTGGTCTTTCGGAGGATCCGTCATCTATGCTGCTCCTTGAGCTGCTTCATGCTGGTCGGGAACCTGAGGCACTCTTTGATGCGATGGCTTTCCCTATTCCTGTGAGGTACACTGCTGGATGCTGTCAAATGCTGCAGTCTCGGATTGGTCCATTCTGGCGGTCAGCTGCCACTCGCTTTTTGCCGCCAATCTGGTTCATACATACCAAAAGTTCCATACTCGATGAGCTGAAATAATGCTCGTGAATGGATTCCATCGAGCAGCGTACTGGACACTCCGCACATGCATTTATGGCGAGAATACAATCTGCAATAATGCTCCAGCAGTCCCAAATTGTGTCATGCTCTGCAAGTTACACAATCGGTCCATGGCAATCGGAAGCCTCCCGGAGACCGCAGAGACAAGCCGAGCTCAACCATTTGGCCGACTCTTGCTCCTCAGACACTTTGGTGGACCTCGATTTGGAATCTGAGATGACCTTTCCTGACATCCAGGAGGGTGAACATTCCGTCCAGGAGATGAAGTGGCATTTGAAGGTCTTCGTTGAACCTTCTTATGCGTCAGCGTGGATGTCTTTGCGAGCGACGCAGAAAACTCCGGACGTCTCGTTAATGCTATCAACAACCACATCTACGATCTTGGTCTACATCCAATTTCCAATAACGACAAAGCAAACACTATTCTCGATCACGTCGTACAGAATGAAGTCCTCAGGCGAGACGGGGCTTTCAATCCCTTCACCCGCAGCGACGCTTTCCTTGAAGAATAGAGTCTAGATACTAGCAAGCAGGATACTAGCGATGCCGAAGGTCATGAAGCCGACGACTTCACGGAGGTCAAGCCAATGATACTGAGCGGCGAGAATGAGCGACAACTTCGTGAGACTGAACTCTTGGCGTTATGGACGGCCTGTTGGGAAATCAAACTTGGACAGAAAGGATACTCCAGAAGGAGGTATCGTCTGCGACCTGGCCTTTCTCAATCGAAAGAACGTCGAGGTCAGCACAACGTGACAGAAGGATGGCGAGAATCCTTCCGAAAAGATCTGACAGATGCGGGATGAGCAGACCACGCCTGTTCCTCCTTCGACCTGTGATGCCACTGTCGCTCACAACTACAACGTTTGATTTCGCGTCAACGTCAACTTCCACAGTCCATTTCAGCACTAAAGCCGTGCATGTTGTGTCCTCAACAATTACCGCAAACCGCAAACCGCAATTGCCACAATTATGTCGTGAGCAAACGACACTTGCAGCAGTCGAGCCGACAGCAGCGAAGCGTCTCATCGCAAATGCAACAGCCTGGAATGTTGGCGGCGAATCACAAATCAGGCTCGGAGCATGCTGAGAACCCTGGTAAAACCGCGGCAGTGCGGATCGAACAGGGCCCGGGTCTGGCAGCCTCACTTGTCCAAGGCCACGCGAGCCATGAAATGCACCACGTCGTTGCAGTTACACAAGAGCGCCAATGGAGAAACAAGCAGTAGCACGGGGGCCGAGTTTTCTAATGTTGCAGGGTTTTCTATGTTCTTCGCTATCAACTTCGTGAGACCATCAACTCATGCACCGCTTATTCAGACATCCCATTTGTTGGAATCTTTCCAAAGCTCAACCGGAGCCCAGTAACATTTTTATCAAGGAGATTGTCTCAAAATTCCCAAACAATTGTGTGCCAGAGTTTGAGCGAAAGATCAAAAACGCATCTCCATTCAACAGCTTTTACATACGCGTCCATCTTTTGCTGTTTCTGGCGACCATTCATGGCTAGATGGTGCAGCGGTAAGTCGTCGCTTGACGCTCGCTAGAAGGGTCGGCTGATAATCTGCCTCCAATGCGAAGCATTGCGCCTGCTGTTGTGAGCCTTCTCATTCCATCCAGCTGTGGGCGGTCGTCAACTTTTTGCTTTGGAACCCATTTTCAAAGAAGCATATCCGTCCCAAAAAGGCCTGTGCTACATGCCAAACACACGCATCCAAGCAAGGGATCGGATTCTCAAGAACATCGTAAGCCAGAGAAATGGCAGTGTTTCCTCTACTATGCTACAGTTATGGACCAGCGTAATTCCAGCGACGCCCGTAACGAGGTAGACGCGATCAACCGCTCCCACGTCTTTCCAGGTATAGTCGGTCCCGCGTTGTTACACATGCCCTGACCTGCGACTAAGCGCTGAATTCGAGAGAGTAGAACCATCACCTACCACGACGCGAGGACAAAAGCAACAACCAATATTCTCTGACGCCGCGTTCGGCATCTGTCACTGCCATTTGAAAGCAAGTACAAAATGCAAAGTCTGCTCGTTCACCAGAAAGTATCCGGATTGGAAGTGCGCTGCGACTGTGTCAGGGTAAACGGAACCCGATGTGGTCCCAAACCCATCGGCCGGAAACCTGAATGGGATTGGAAAAGCCATAGAGGTTGCAAAAGTGGTGGTACTGGTGAGTCTATAGGCGGCATGTCACTCGTTCCAGCTGCTGACACACTTTACCAGTGTTCCCGCGGCCAATGGTCAAACTTGCCAAGAAGAGATTCGAGCATTCGGATCTCATGGCGATTTGAAACAGTCCTTCGGAGACACGTCGTGGGGTGAAAAAAGCGCAGCTTAAATCCAGTCGTTGTATCTGGTAGTTCCACAACGGTTTGGCTCTCGGCAAGTTCATTCAGTGGTTCCGTTGCATCGACAATCACACTGTCTTGTTGCGTGCTATGTTGATCGGGTATGCTGTTGAAATGGAAAGAGCACAGTTCGACATCCGTCTTTGCACTAAGACTCTGGCTTGTGTCACTTTTTCACAGGTCTCTTGTCTTGCTCTTTCTGCGATTCCCTCTCCTTTCGAACTTCTTCATTCCTGGACAAATTCTCATCCGCATCCATCGTTTTCTCCCTCTCCCTCCAAGACCATCAATTCGATCTTTAAGCACTTTACCACGTTCTGCGCGAGAGCTACTCTCGGATCTCTCTCTCTTCGCCGGTCCTGTCTCCTATTGCAGGCTTGGACTTTGCTAGCGCCGGAGTTGTATCGTGGCCGCTGAGAAGTTCCTGGATACGTGGCTCCAGATAGACAGTTGCTTGGTGAGTAACGTGTCTCGTGACAATGAACTTGGCCGGGTCGTGGCACACGCTGAAGGATGGTGTTCAGCCGGGCGAAAACTTCGATGCTTTCTGAGCGTGGTGGTGGTGACAATAACTACATTTTATAGTGCAAGAGTACATGTAGATATCGATTTGCATGTGCTGTATAAGTTTGCTCTGAAAGTGTAAGCCACGGAAAGCACGTGCTAACGCGTCCTTGCTAAGCAGCGCAGGACATATACATATAGTCGAGTTTGAGCCTTCATCATTCGCGGCTTGTCCCAAAGCGATTGTGTTTATACTGCCTGCCTATCCGCTGCCCTTCCATCACGCGAAGCTTCATCATTTACAGTATAACGGCAGCCCCTGCGTGAGCCGTTCAAGCAATCTCCTTTAATCCTAAAACTCTACTGTCGCGTCTCTGGATCTCCTCGCTCGTATTGATCCGATAGCAGATGCAACCCAGTTCTCTCTTGCCACTGCGGATCGTGTCGTCAACTTCTCCTCCGCCTAAGCAAGCCGTCAAGTAAGCTCCTCCTCCCTCGGTTTTTCTGCCTTCTCATTGGCAACACGGAGAGAACGGAACAGAATCGCCAGCTCCGCCTCCACTGAAGCAAGTCGTGTGCTGAGGCGTTGGTTTTCTTTCTCGAGGAGCTCCTTCGAGTCATTTGGCCTCGCCATGTCGCTCTTGAGAGAACTCCGAATCGCCAACTCCTTCTCCACTGAAGCAAGTCGTACAGTGAGGCGCTGGTTCTCTTGCTCGAGGAGCTCCTTCGAGTCGTTTGCCCTCGCCATGTCACTCTTGAGGGAATTGAACATCTTTTCCATACTATCGAGTCTGAAAGATGAATCGAAGGCATCCACCGGAGTGAGCACCCGGGTCAGCTTTGGCGCTGCGCCGCTGTTTGCTGAGGGTAGGCCGCATACGCCGCTCGCCATGCTGTGGCGGATTGGATATTCGCGCACGTCGGCATTGTTTGCTGGGTGGCGGTAGTAATCTATCTGCTTTCTTGCTCTGACCTGGCGAGGTGCTCCTCTGGCTGCTGGCGCACGGTCGTGCGACTTGGTGCAAGGAGGCGCCGCTGCTGGGCCGCTGCTGGAAGTGGAATTGTTGTCGTTTGTGCTGTTCTGCTCGCTGCTTTCCATTGTGAAGGTCATGGAAGAAGGGGACATTGGAGTGGTGAAGGTGCGCGTGCTTGTGCGAATTCCTTTTGTTGCTGTGTATGCGAGGGGCACCAGAAAAGCGCGGCGATGTTTACTCAAGGGCTGACGGTCAACCGTGTTGTTGGCGATGACGTTGTTGTTTGGCGGCGTGGACATAGCTTCGCTTGCCGTCCCGCTGCGCTTGCTCTTTCCCTCAGACGATCGATAAGAAGGTCGGAATTAGAAAGCGCAATCTTTGCGTTTGTGCGGCTGGAGCCAGAGCAGGTTTACTGCCAGGTGGTCAGCTTGGAAGTGACTAGAATGAAGTGACCACCAGCACGGACACCATTGCCTCGAACATGTGTAAGAATCATCTCACTATTATGTGCCACAATTTATTCCAGCCAAACCTTGCTGCGGCCCTCGAACTCCACTTTCTTTTCTTCGAGTGACCACCTGCTACTATGTTCTCATGCCATTGTGCCCTCAACCATGTCTCAAGCACCATTATCGAGTCTCTTGTTCAGTTACCCCTCGTTGATCCTTGTCTGAGCCAAATGCTTCCATCTGATGGAGGAACATCCATGTCCTACGTATCTCAGCCTCCGGCACTACATGCTTCTCTATCGTGTATTGCACACAATCGAGGTCAAACTGTTTGGTGTTTTCGATGCCCCTGGCCTCTATTCTTCGCTCCCCTGAACCCATGAGGAGTCTCTGCTTTTGGCCACTGACAACAAGTGCTGAGACTATGGTGTCGAGACGCTCTAGGATCACTACACGCGCAATTGCGAGTCGTTCAGCACTCAATAGTTGATGTGAAGTCGTCAGAGTCCGAACGGCTGGTGTGACCCGAACATCGAAGATCAAGCCTCAGCTCTTTACCATGTCATTGCTATGCAAGATGCATGTTGTCTTGGGATCTTGTGACGAAGCTGTCCATCGAACGCTACCTATCTAACTTTCCGCAAATATTCCCTAAACGGATCTCGGCATTGCCATAGTCGAACATGAGCTGAAAGTGAGTATTGCTAAGCCTTGGTCCCTACGCCAGTCAAACTCCATCCCCCCGAGTCGAGCTAAATGAGATTCGCTGTCGTCGTCCAGTTGGACAACGATTCTTGAGGGCATATTCAGTTCAGGCCAATGCCGCTTGATGCTGTCGACATTGCTTCGAAGGCTAGAAATCCCATAGCAATTATCTCCCACCTGAATCTCACAATCATGTCAGCAAACCATCATCTATTCATTGCTTCGCTTCAACACTGGGAAGAAGAGACTGCGTGAGAACATTCTCCAGGTTGCCAAGAGCCTAGTACTTCTTCAAGGCCTTTTGAGCTTCCGGTGAAGCCTGGCGCTTCAGCCACTGCCAATAATAAGAAGTTCGATATAAACGCGTTCGCGTTTGCTGGACTCCTTGTCGAAATACCGTATCTATACACAGGAGTCTCGGGGTCTTACTGCCTAAGCGGCCGAGCTGCGCTTGCTGCGAAGCAGCGCCTTTCTCGTGCTCGAAGCGAGCTACGGCAGCAGCAGCAGCAGCAGCAGCAGCAGACATTGGAATGGGAGCATTCGGACGAGGAGCTTGGTCGTCTTCCGGTATCGACGGATTCCGCGGACGTCGGACTCGAAGTCTTGCGCGATCTTACGGATAAGACGCTGGAATGGGAGTTTAGGGATCAAAAGCTCAGTCGTCTTCTGGTATCGACAGATCTCACCGGGGTACGAATCATACCCAAGAACCAATCTCGATCTCGCTGCGAGAGAAGCGCGCTGTTTTGGCTCGCATGAGTCCTGGCCAAGGAGGTCTACCATCGGTACGGGTGGCACAGAGTGTGCAGCAACGGCTACAGAATACGGAGAGTAGGCTGGTGAGTCTGAAGCCGGATGATGTAGCCAGCCTGATGTCCAAGGATCTCGGCGTTCTCTACCACCTCGAGCACCTCATTGTGCTGCTGAACGCTCGCCGCCGTCCATGAAGCGTGCTCGAAGCGGCCAGGTTGCCATTTGAGACGCCAAGACGTCGATCTGGAGCGATGTCGAAACCTAGCCCACCGACAGTCAGCGCTTCTCTCCTGCTTTTAGGTGCTTCCCTCCTCCCCCTCATCGGAGCTCAATACCGCCGCCTCCTTAGCGCAGTCGTCTCAGCCTAGTCGTCGCTGTTGGGTGGCTTTCCGGCCTCTAGAGAGACTGAGAGGTTGACAGTGTTGCGCTGTCTTGGCCTAAGCGCTGGGTTGACACTCATCTCGATCGCTGGCTCAATGAGCATCTAAAAGGCCTGTAGAGCGGCAGAGCATCGCAAGCTGGCGAGACCCGGGATAAAACCTAGGACCCGGAAATGCTCGCACTCTGTCGAGGTGTGATTACTCAGAACCTTGATGAAAACCATCACAAGGGAAGCCAAGATGAGCATGGGCTATCGGAAATCACATATCCAATGATGGCCGCCATATTTGCCCTCAGGTGAGCCATCGACAACATCAATGACTTTTGCGCCTCGCTATCATCAGTCTCTACTATCAATGCCGCGAAAACCAAGCTCCGCCTACCAAGCCATTCTCAGAGCTGCTATGATTGACGGCCAGCAACAGACTCAGCTTCAATCCAGAAGATTGCGGCGCTTCAAGTATGACCAGACGACCAGATCTTCAGCTTGCAAGATGACCTGACAGAAAGATACTTCAGTTCCATCCGTATCGAGTCAACTGCTCCGACCATGATCATTCGGTAGCATGGTGAGCTAGGCTTCTATCTGCTTCGTGACATCAGCCCTGATCTCCAGGTCCAGAAAGGATCACATCGCTCAGCTTCTCAAGGATGCCAGACTTCTCAGCTCTTCACCAAGACCGAACTGCTCATTTGTTCTGCTGAATTCTTTGCCAGTCTCAACGTGAGCGACAACCACAGTGGAGCCTCAGCTTCTTCAACCAAGCCAGCAATTCTGCCTTCCAGACCTCAAGCGCTCGGCGCCGAGAAGCTAGGCTGCTCAGCTCTTTGCCAAACTCAGACTGCCAATAGTTCTGCCAATCTCATACAGTCCATCTGTTCCTCCATGTCACAGCTTCAGTTCTGAATCGCCATCTCACCGATATTCGCTGCTCAGCAGAGCTGGCCAGACTATGGACGCAAAGCAAGAAATACTCTCAGGGAGAATGGTGGTGCTGCTGCTTCAATCGCATTGGTGCTCCAGATCGCGTCCATAGACCTGGATCTAGGCCTGTGCTGGACTTGAAATTTTGCTTTGCAGCGCTGCAACATTGGGAAGCATCGACATCTCGAAGCCAATCCTACGCGTATGTGCCTGGTGTGTCCTACAGGAATGCCAGGAAATGAGCGATCGCCGTTCTATCCGAGAGGTCAGATCCAAAGGGGGGTGTGTGTGTCCTTTTTCAGTTTGTGACATCAAATCAACCTAGGGTGAGTGTGGTCCTGCTCGATACGAGAAATCGCATCAACAGAGCGTGTATGTTTGTCGCTCATCGAGCCGATTTGCAAGTCACCAGAGTGCGTATGTGCTGAGAAGGTCAGATTCTACAAGTGTGTTTGGTTTTCATGAGACGGAGGGAAAGTGCGAGACTGCCCCCGGAACTTTCGGAAGGAATCTTGGAAAATCCCTGCACGCCAAGCTATGAAGTATCTCACAACCCTGTCAGAGGCCGTTGGCCAAGCAGCCGCAAATCGCAATGCTACACCTTGACACGGAACATCGGGCTCGATCGAGGATTCTCAGATGATCTCGATGCCGCCTGTTACTGTCCTTCCCTGCTGAGCTGTCGAACCGCACTCTGCAGCGCCAAGCTTGACCCTCAGGATGAACCAGGACAGATTGTCCATGAAAGAGCAGATTTCTCAACCCATTCTCAGCGGGAGAAAGACATTGAAAGGCTCGCACGACAGCTCATCATACACAGCCTCGCTCTGTTATCACCGCTAGCAGCTTATCGAAGATTCCTGCTGCTCAAAGGACCAGGCATCATCAGTAACGTCAAGGCACATCATCCAGCCAGGCTCTTGAGTTCGCCCAAGCAAGTATCCTGGTATGGCCTGCTTCATCTTCTAGTGCTTCAGGCTCGGGCACAGCTGATGTATATTCCCCAGGGACGCCGAAGTGGAACCATCAAATCCACGTGCCACTTCGCACACTGCAGGAGATTCGCGGAAAGCCTTTGGAATGCATCAATGCCTACCGGAACATGGAACCTTGATCAGAGCTGCTTGAAAGTCTCTAGCGAGTCGCATCTTCCACAAAGACGAAGCCAGCGAAGCTGAATGCAAAGCACGGGCGAAGTAGTGTCTTCTTTGGCAAAGCATGAACAGCAGCGCAAGCGCAACAAGAACAAAGAGATCCAATAGTACTTTTGTTTCGCACTGGGTGGCAATAAGCCGGTAAGCAGGCCATTTTTAGTCTCGGTGTGGCTATCTTTGCACATTCAAACAGCAGCTTCGTGCTCTCCTCACAGAGTCCGTATTTGGGGACGACATAGAAGTACCTCATGACGGGGAATAATGCGCGATTTCGTGGATTTAATGCAAAGTTGACCGTTCCATTCGGTGGATCTGTGGACTTGTTGACATTCACAGTACTCGCTGGCGTCGCTCTGGATGGCGAAGCTGGCCTTCGCATGTTGCGTGGCACGCTGCGTTTGAGAGCCCAGCACCGTACGAGTGGACCTGGCCGTGGACTGCACATGCTCCAGCTTAACGCCAGTCTGCAGTAGCAGAGCTTTCAGGACATTGTACAAAGACTACTCGGTCGTCAGTGGTACGCTTCGGAGACAATCCCAAAATATCTGCTGCTCCTCGCTAAGCCGTCTTCGATTTGTTACTCCTTGTCATTCACGCTGCTTTGAGTACAGCATAGGTCATACAAACTCGACACTGAGCTGGCGCCTGATCACATACTCTATATTCCAAGCATTCCAGGACTGGAAACGAACCTCAACATCACATGGAATCATCGATGCGGCGGCCACAGCGCTTGTCCAATCTTGCGCGTGGGCTCATGCTTTCGAGGTGCTTATTTCCGCGGCTTTCCGCTGAGGACGAGCTCTTTGGCCGCGCACTCAACAAGAGCGACATGCTTGCATTCATCGGGCATAGTCAGCATCAAATCGCGAGAAAGCATCAATAAGCGCACCTTGGCTTGCCATGCCACCTTCCAGTCTTCACTTGCCTTGATCCTTCTTTTGAATGACAGAACTTCGAAGCCTGATCCGACTGGGGCCACATGGACAAGTTGAATGTTCAGTAGTGTCGTCGCAAATTCATCGAACCACGACTTTCATCAAACCACGACTTTCATGAGACCAAGAGCTCACTCCCCACGATCACAACGTTGGTAGCTAGCATCAAACACGAAATATTGACAATGCCATGCTTCAGGCTTCGGGCGAAGGTCGACGCGGCAGCTGCGGTCGAGTGCTGCTAGAGACGCCGGACGCTTAAGCATGCGAGGAGATGGGAGCATTGTTTGCTCGAGTGGATAGTGAAGTGAAGCAACAATGGCAGGTCGTCCATCTGGGTACAAAGCGGTTGGAAGCATAGTTGGTTGACTTTTGGGCGACGAATCCCACTACTTCATAGGAGTGTGGCACTTCCATGACCAGGATGTCTTTCTTGATTTTCCGATATTGCCAATGCTTCTCGTCGCAGTGTCCGAAGCATTGAAGGGATTTCTGGCCCGTGGTTGGGCAGAGGCAATAGTTCGACAGACTTCTCCCACGTTGGGCTGGTCTAAAGCAGCTCATTATCAGTACCCTGCGGGAGCGGCTCGAATTTGTCTAGAGTAGGCTGCTAAGGCTGGTTCCATGATTATTATGCTGAGCAATCACGTTCGCGTTAAGGCCCTTCCTTTCTCTCGGCGAAGCCTTTCTGCTTTCCATGAGTAGCGTTTTGACCGCTGAGATGTCCTCGCCGCTACCTGAGGCTGGAGTGAAAGGTATCCTGGCAGTGTTCACTTTCAAACTTTGACGGTCCCGGAACAGGTCGGTGCTGAGGCTGACTTGTGCAATTGAAACAGCCCGTCCACGATTACGAAAACCTCGCTGGGTGATCGATAACAACAGTGAACAGCATGCCAGGTGATGTTTGGTTTTCGAAGATTGTTCTTCTCCTAAGCACATCTTGTGTGCCACCGTACATTACAGTGCCATAAAACGCCGTGGGTGGAACTGCTCCAGGGATGGATCGCCGCATGCTGGGGCCTGCCATCTGCCACGCTCCATCACAGGCTTCTCGGATGTCTGCTGGATTTCCTGGTCAATTGTGATGATCAAGCACGTTCAGCCAATGGCCAGAGGTGGTCCAAAGCCCAGGACCAGGCTGACTGCTTGTTCTCACGGCATCATTCGTGACGCTTCGGCGTGGCTGCAATCTAACAAGCGAACGTTGTTGCAGCGCAGTTCATGACGAGGAAAAATGGGCGCAGTGAAAGCGGCTTTGCGGGTTGTCAACCTTGGAAGAAGTTCCCCGTCGATGGCGTTGATGGCGTCCTGCTGAAGTTCAGCATCGTGACTCGCAGTTGGAGTAAGAGGTGAGATCGGAATGTCGGCCTGCCCTACAAAGGTCTTTGTCATCTTCTCCGACGGTGCAACTTTGATCCGAGACTTCGACCTTCTCAGAACGACAGGAATGTTTGACCCAGTCATGCTCATGTCACTGCCAGTCAATGCCCCAATTCATCCTAGGAATCTGCGATCACGATGACCGAAATGTCTACAGTTGTCATTAGCGACGCCGCAGCTCATGCCCATCGAAACCGCCAAGGCAGTCAAACGTTCGCGTCGCAATAGGGTGCGGCCGATCGCCTTCGTCAGACAATCCACACACGCTGCTACGCTATACGAGGCTTGGCACATCTGTATTGCAGAAAGAGAAGAAGCCTCGACTGGCTCGAATGAGCATGTATGGGGAGCGCACGGAGGATATGAGAACACACTCTTTGACACTGGCCGTGTGAGCACGTTCGCAAAGCCCGTGTGTGGAACCAGGTTGTGCAGAGCATCTTCAGATAAGCGGTGTTCAGCAGCGGAATATGGTTGGCGGAGTAAAGGAGATCCTTTCGCCGCAATATTGCAGAAGCCGGTGCCGCTGGCGAGCTCTGCCTCAGAAGCATTGTTGACCATCTCCCCAAGAGCGTCAAGTCACAGTCCGTCAAGATATGCTCAATGAGACGAAGGGTTGGGCCAACTACTCTGCTTGCCTGATGCTTTGCACTTTATATGTATATGTCACTCAAGTTGTCACTCCTGCGCGGACCTATCTTGAGAGGTTTTCTATCTTTATCCCAATCGCACGAAATGGCGTCAGCAAATAATGCCTTGTTCCAGAGAAGTCTGGATCAAGTTCGACAAGCAGCCCCTTGGAGAGGACAGAGCCAGAAGCTGGTATGTAAGCTTTGGAAACTATTCGAGAGGAAATGGTGCAATGGACGATCTTCGAGTCAGACAGGTGTTGAGCAGGCCTGCATCACGCTAGGAATCTGACAGTGTAAGCCGCATTTCAACGCATGTGTCTTCTCGTAGCATCCAAGCCACGCTGTTAAGGTGTTCTGCTGTCGACTACTGTTCGGAACGGGTGGACTGTCGCTGCCACCAAAGTCGGCCGCAGCCGATGTGCTTGCCTGCAGTCACTCTTGTTCAGCCTCGAGGCTTGCGGAGCTGCGGAATGGACTCGAAGGTGCCATGTTTGTCGCGCACAGTACACCGACGATGGATCGCGCTCTCAAATACACTGTGGGAAGGGAAGTCGACCACGCCTGCAGATTCAAGCAGTGAGGCTCAATATAACTCGTTTTGACTGCGACAACGACGAGAAGCCAACAATACCCACCGACGTTGATGCTGCCCGGAACACATCGGAGGATGAAGTTCGCAACGACAACTAGAAGCCAACATCACCCACCTACGTTGCTGCCGTCACGGATACTCTAGAGAAAGATCGCGAAAATTTTTGCAGAGTTGAGGCATATGATACTAGCTGTACAGCGCTCGCTCAGCATGCGACATGCGCATTGCAATGCAATAATGTCGCTTTTGTGACTTGTGAATTTGAGATGAGGGTTTTGATGTACGTACATATGTATTCGTGTGTGTTCAGGCTACGCATCAGCGCGAAGTCATGAGCTTCCTGCGTAGAAGTCATACAGTCACTTCTGAGTTCATGTCGGTCTTGTCGCTGCAATCTGCTGGCATGGGAGACTTGGGTACTCTTGGTCCATTTTCACATCTGTTCCATGCACTTCGACACCTGGACGTCAAAATGAGAATCCATACTGCCTCACAGCCATGATCACACTATGGAGAAAAACTCGTGACCTCCCCCTCTCAACCCGGACACGTATAGGCGCATACACACGTAAGGCACTAGAATGACATTCACCGGACACATCCGCCCTGATGGCAATCCGAGCACATGCACGCCCAAAATTCCTGAGGACCCGCTCTTTGCAATTCGCACTCCAGTAACCTCGTCTTGGAAATGCAAGACGCAGTGTCGGCCACACTATGGACTTTGCATGATCCGAAGGGCGTGAGCTGCGCCATTCGCAGGGAGTCTCGAGGCTGGATGCGAGTTGGCGGAGTGAACCGGACGGGCAGCGGCTTATTGATAGATGCAGGTGCAGGTGCAGAGGAGCTGCTGTCCATTTTCTTTGGGATCAATTGGTAGATGAATTATGGTTGGTTGGATGTCTTGGTGTGAGAATGGCTTGCTCACGTTTTCATCTCACACTGTTCCTTCTTTAGCATCACAGGGCGGCTGACATAGCGGTGAAGGGAGAAAGCATGAGAGTACCCCTTGCATCCAGCATGAATGACGAAGCATAGCAGCGCATGAGAGTGTTCCTTGCTTCCACCATGAATACAAGTGGCCCATCGCGTAGCGTAATAGAGCCCGGCGTGAAAACCTCAACCCACGACTCTCCAGCACTTAGCGGAGATGAGAGCTCGTGTTCTGGTCCTCGTGAAGCTCATGTACGACGATGCGCCCGTGGTATAGTTCTGCTCTGGTGCAGGAGTAGGCGTGGTCGCACCTGTGGCTTCGTTGTCCGTGAACACACAAAAGATGTTGAGAGTCAGGCGAACAAGTGGGTGACTGCTGCGTTTGAATGCTGTCCCAAAAGCAATCTCAGCGTCTTGACAGGATGGCAATGTAGTTCCCCACAGGGAGCCTGTCCACGAAAGGGAAAGTGCCTCCGTCACGGAGACTCGTTCACGAGGAAGAAGCGCCTCGGCGACTCCGTCATACAACCATCGTCGACATTGACTACGTCCAATATCGTCCCTTGGCAAGTCTGGCAGCTTGTTCCGTGTCTCGGGCGGGTGGGTGCGCTGGACGAGCTTGCATCGGGCCCGGCCTCGATTCCGTCAACTGTGGTATCAATGTCTTCGTCTGACTTCGTCATCTTCGTCCATACGGTGCCGATGCGGAACCTCTTCTTTCTCTCACTCTCTTGCTGGAACAATGATGCTGTTCTGAAGTTCTCCATCTCCTCGTCACTCTCTTTAAAGTTTTCTCCACGATATCACCAGATCTCGTCCTGCCTTCCTCTCACTGCATGACCATGCTCTGCCCTTCCTCTCCTTCCTGCTTCGCCTTCGCCTTCCGTCTTCCTATCATGAGCACCAGCAGTAGAAGGCAGAACGGCGGCGACGTCTCTGGCTTTCTCCCTCCTCTCCTTGTGCTTCTCATTGCATTCAGCGTTAATGGAATTGCCTTCGATCTTCTGCTTCCTCTGTTTGCCAATGTGCTAAGGCCTCCTTGTGTAGAGCTGTGCTGCTTCATGAAACCCTCCAAGGCCGTCTGATCATTGGAAATGGAGCCCAGAAACAACCAGCATGGCATTCATCTCATCAGGACTAATATTATGTCAGTCGTACCTCCATCGCTGATGCCAGCATTCTTCTTCGCAAGATCGGCGATGTACTGTATGCCGACGACGGTGTCCCTACGCTGGCTTTAGCACGAGACAGTGGATTATCCTTTCGCTTTCGCCAATGTCTTTGCCGAATTGCCGACTTGCTGGAATGCGTTCCGCCTCCTCCTCCTCCAAACGTGGCCGGAGGACATTCCTTTTAAACCTCTTCCTGCTCGACCTCATGATTGACGCAAACTTTCCCATCCTCGATTTAGACCTTCTTACTTGGGACAGACTCCTCTTATGAGCTGCTTGTCTGCTCATCGGCCTCGCTTTCAACGGAATCGCAAGGTCAAATTTGCGCCAACATCGCTGCTGATCAATATCGCTAAGCTTCTGTTGCACGATGGAAGTCATGTGATAATCTTCACAGCCCGCAGTCGCGGAGACTGGTAATGAGATTCTCGACACATTGGCGTTCGGTGACTAGGAGCCAGTTCCAAGAAGGGAGACGTGCCTTGGACATATTGATAGTGGTGATGCGCGCCTTGGTGTTTGTAAAAGTCTTCTCCTCTCATTACCTGAGTCATCGAGACTTCAGCTGATGTCGGCATGGCTCCGAACACTCCAGCGACATCATCTGAGAGGTCAGTTTGTTGCGTCCTTCTGCAAAGCGACGTTTTTCTGAAATAGTTTGCGCAACGTTAGTCTTCTCTACCCCAGGGCGCTTCGAGCAGCACACGAAGCAAAACACGACCATGTGTCACGCATCTATTCTGGTCGACCGGTAGTGCGCTGGCTGCTGCCGATTGGCTGTTGCATGCCCCCACCCCCATGGGGCGCGCGCTGACTTCGACATCTCCACGTCCACTTCAAACACCGACACTGCTCATGCTCATGCTCATGCTCATGCTTTCTTAAAGTCGTATCTCCTACACCGCCATGTCCAGTCCTAGCAATATTTCATGCGCTCGGCGCTACTGAGCTCCCAACAGCGGCGCAGACTATTCCAACACACTTCTTGTGATCTTCAACCCGGCATCCTGTCACGTTGGGCTCGCAGACCGCTGCACGCACAACTGGCAAGAGATGCGATCTCCTTCTCATACAATTCACGGCGCTGAGGCAGGAGAGTGAGCAGGCACAAGCGCAGTTGCAAGTTCGATCGCGGAAGGCGAAGGAGAGGTGCGCATTGGAGCGCAGAGCTTGGTGCACGTCGAGTGCAAGCCAAGTGCTCAACATTGGAGATACCATGGCAATAACGCTCATGATACGACCGGCAAGCGCTGCCTGGCTTACTGAGAATGCTCGATGCCCTGAGGTTGATCACTCTCGATCTTCGATTCCTGCCGATGTTGCGATATACGAATTGAGCGACGTGCTGCCGATTTGGTAGCAGAACTTTACCGGAATCCATCGCGGCATGCCTTGCTTGGGTGCGAGTTTGTGGCAGCTATCGAACTTCTGCGAAGAGCTTTATTGCAGCGCGCTTCGTATCTACAGGTGCGATACAGCACCAGGTCTACGACACGCCTAGAGACATTGTGTGATTTTCGCGATCCGACAATCAGCTCTCATCTTGGTCTCTGCATCCGAGAACCATCTGCGAGAAACTGGGTGGCAGTTCATTCTGGCCAGACGGTACCAGCTTCGTTGACACCTCTAAGTCGCGGCTTAAGGAGGTACCTTTTTCTACCTTACAGTGTCTTGACGCACTGGAGCGAAAACGTAACAGCCACTTGAGTCTGATTTGAGAGTCCCGAGGTCTGCAAGACGTGACCCATTTAGAAAAGCTGCCTGCAAAGGCCGAAGGGACGAGAACGTGTATTGGTTTCTCAGGCGCGGCGCCACGAACTGGGAAACTGGTCTTTCAAGTCTCAGCTGGGCCCACTGAGGATGCTGCCGTTACGTTGTGCTAGGCGCGCGGAAGCACACACCAACAAGCTGGATGATGAGATGGCTCTTGGTCTAATGTGCGCTGGCCGAGGAGCTGAGACGTAAGATTTCCAAGCAAGCACATTTGATCTGAAATGTAGCAGCTGTCACGGTCGGTGTAGGCCAACATTGCTTCAGACTCTTGGTCGATGTCGTCAATAGTGACGAGAGACTGTTTGCTTGGAACGCTCGGAATCTCGAGAAGGCTAAGTTCGATGACATGCTGGACCAAGAAGAGGGTCTAGGAACTCCGGCAACCTTGACGATGATGGATTCGGATGGCATTGCTGCTGAGCAACAATCTCAAGCATCTCAACAACCAGCGTCGATCACGCCGAGCTTGATTGGGCGTTCAAGGAGCAAGGATCGGATGCAGTTTTCATCAGCTTCAAGCGTAACAAGATGGAGCATAGCCAGCAGAAGTGCACGAATGCCTTCACCCTGCCGAAGGAAGCTCAGACCAAGCTGATCCGTAAATGGAGAGACAAAGTACAAGACCACCCGCGACAGGTCCTCCAACTGAAACGCAGTTACAGCCGATGACGGGAGCCTAGACGGTGTAGCCCTGGACGATGAATACTCCATTGAATCGATTAGGAACCCGTTCCAGAGCAATGCTGGTGCAGCCTGCCGCCCATAAGTCGGTTTCACGAATTCATTATTCGGACTCGCAACTCCCGCGACGCTCTGGAGTGTTGTGAATCTCGCGTCCACCCTTAGGCAGTTGCTCGCTGCTGCATACACTTGCAAGGTGACCACATCGGTTAACGACGCCAAGCGCGAGGCAGAATTCCAAAACCCAGCTCACTTACGGGACGGCAGCGTACCTTCCTGGGATCCTACTCAGGAGGCTTAGCAATCTGCTTAGGCGCACTCAATTTTTCCATGTTCTTCCAACCTGGACATATGGGCACATACTGGTGCGAATATTATGGTGGCGGTGCGTGGTCGGCAATGCACGTGATCCATTCGTGCGGTGCGCACTGACCACTTCTGGGCCTATATCTTGGTCGACATTTCTTCAACTTTCTTCCGACCTGGACACAGCGGCACATATTGGTGCGAATACTATGGCGGTGGTGCTTGGTCGGGCGGCGCACGTGATCCTTTCAACCGTGAGGTAGTGGAAACCGAGCTTTTTCGAAAGTTCCCTTCGACCCTGGAATCAACCACTGGAGATAGAACGATGGCAGGTTGTGTCTGAGGCTGACACATCACTCACGGTTATGCAGAGTACAACAATGACTGCTCCACCGAAGCCAGAGGACGTGGTGCCGACATGCTGTTCGACATATTCGGACACATTTCAGTCTGGAAGCCAAGTATACGATGCGCTGATCTCGCAGGATGTTTTGGAGGATGGAAGCATTTCGACATGTGAACACAAGAAGCACGAAGTCAGAGAAGTCAGAAGATACAAAAGAAACTTGCATTCTGGACACTACGAAGTGAGGCCGTTTTCAGTAGGTACACACCCGGAGCTTTCGCCTTCTTGATTACCAATGCGACATTGAACAGCTTCACTCCTGCTCCTAAACAACATTTTTGCTCTCTTTGTGTCTGAGGTACCTACCATCGCAATGTAAGAAGGAACAACAGCAGAACTTACCATTTCAATAGTCCACTTCGACGTTGAAGTCAGCTGAACCTACATTCCTGTCAGTCCCAGCTTTCAAATGCGCGGGCATAAGTTGTTGAAGTTTGGCGCGACCGACTTGCTGTGCGTGGGCCATGCCAGCTGGCTTCATCCACTTGCGCCATACATTCCAGCAAAGCGTCTTTTGCTGGAAATAATCCTTGTCAGCATCGTACAGTGGCTGCGCTTGGGCAGAGTAGGCAGACACCGGAGCCAGTTGCGTAGGTGCTACGTTCTGACGGCCAAGGGTGGACCGGTACGCGGGGTACGCTTGGGAAGCATTCATCGGCTGGGAGATGCTTCCTGAGCGAGCCAGTTCGCTCAATGCCACGAGGTTACTGACATAGATGGCTCAGGTCAAACATCCCGTCCTCAGTCCTCGCCGAAATCTTGGCAACTTCACTGAGAATTTCTGTTCCATTCTGGCCATTCACCTTGCCTTCAGCTGACTTTGTGCCCAAATACTATTGCTCCATTGCTGTGGCATTCCCAAGGCAGTCGAGAACCAACCTGCTTGCCATACGCGGGAGAGGTCTATCAATCACCGACAAGCAATCCTGGTCCCACGAGAACGTCTCAGGATTACCGTCATTCCCAATCATACCCACAACTGACCAGAACTCATGATGCCTGTCAGCACGAGATGAGATCCGAACAAGGCCTTTCATCACATTGAATTCGAGCTTATATGAAGCCTAACCATCTTCAAGAATCCTCATTGATGACACGAAACGAGCCCGGGCAACGAACTTGCTCATCTGAACGAACATACCTAGAAGCATCCATCCGAGCCTGCAGACCTCACTGCCTTCCAATGCGTGTATAAGGGAGGATTCATATCAAGACCGCCCACTTCAAATTTCTCGACATCATATTTAGTGAGTAAGAACGAGGTCTCATCTTGACAGGTCTGAGACTCATACTCCCACACGTTACATCGAGGAAGGGGACCCTCTCTCTAAATTGCTCCAAACTGCATAATGTGGCATCGTTCGACCACAGCTCAACAAAATACAAGTCCTATGCCTAACGGACAGAAATATCACAACTCAAGGATGATGCCTCTCCTAGATGCTAGGTAAGAGGCAGTATCGGAAATAATTCTCGACCATGAATTTGTCACTAGTCTCGTTGATCCAGACTTCGCATGCGTTGTAGTCATGAACCATCTCCTTTCTTGGCTCCTCCAGCGACGGTGTCCGCTACAACGACGCAATCTGCATCGGCGATAACCTCATCGGTGACAGCCTCATTGGTGACAGCCTCATCGGGGAGCTGTTCAGTTTAGGTCGTGGATTCGATGCGAGTAAGATGTGGTATTTGTTCGGTGTCGCCGAAAGAGCCGACTGCTTCGTGATTGAACTGTGTACCGACGGACTCGTGCATATCACGGTGCGACCCGTCAAGTAGGTAGCAAAGGCCAAACGTCGCATTTCGTCCTCTTGGACACTGTCTTTCTCGGTGGGGTCATTACGATCCACGATAAGGCCCTGAAATCCTTCAAGTCCTGCCAGCCAGCCGGCGATCGAACACTTTTGAAGTTGCAAGAGTCCCGATGTAGATCCACACGACTCAGATGACTTTACCAGCGACAGACCAAGTATGTCACATTCTGATAGAGAGGAGGAGAGGACTGGATGCACGTCACTACAGGAATTAGGATGCAGCATGGCAGCCGTGAGAAGACCCCACGCCCCGTAGAGCGAGAAGCAATTCTCAAAGGATACAGGCCAACTCTCTTAGAAAGTTCGGCTCGAAGATGATGCCGACGCAAACAACACGC
This sequence comes from Pseudocercospora pini-densiflorae CBS 125139, assembly GCA_000504365.2. Lineage (NCBI taxonomy): Eukaryota > Fungi > Ascomycota > Dothideomycetes > Mycosphaerellales > Mycosphaerellaceae > Pseudocercospora > Pseudocercospora pini-densiflorae. The sequence continues at coordinate 16,802 of KZ107314.1, read as the reverse complement.
TTGGTCTCGGCTGGTCAAACTCGTGCGCAAGGCCATGTCAAATGTGGTTTTTCAAGACCGATGAGGCCGGCGCCAAAAGCCATCTTCTTCCTCATCTCTAGCTCATCGACGAAATCGCCAGTCGATACCGCTGAATTTTAGTCTAGTTTACTGGTTTATCAGTTCAAACGAGAATTCTTGCAATTCCTTCCAAATTCTTCCTCTCTTCTCACCCGCTCTCGGAATTTCAGTCGATATTAGTTGATAATGCAATGGATTCGTTCTGCATCATCTCCAAAGCTTTGGTCATAGCTTCTAGAGTGCTGCGATACGCTACGCGCTCCTCCAACGCCTTTGCCGCATCGCCACGGCCCAGCTTCTTGGAGTTTTGCAGCTGGAGAACAAAGTGTCTCTGAGCAGATCCCAAGGACTCCGTCATGGTCTTGAGGGTCGTTTCACTGTCGAGCAGCTTATTCGAATGGCTACGTTCGCTCCTAGAGCTGGATTCGTTGCCTTCGAGCATAGTACGGCAGAGATCTTGTATCGCAGGAAGACTGCTACGTAGCTCCTCGTATTGAGCGCAAGCATGTACGTACTGGCTGACTGCACCGCTGTCGACATGCTGATAGACGTCGAGGAGTCTACGGATTGCGAGTTCGATTCGTTCTCTAGTATCTCGTTGAAGCACAAGACGCTGCTGGCAATGCAGAAGCTGTCTCTCATATGCGGAGAAGGCCTTGTCGAATTCCTGTTTCTGCCGTTTCAAACTGCCAAGATTGGTACCTTTGGGTTCGAATCCAGGTGCTTCTGGAGGATCATGCAATATATCCGGGAATTTGGACAGGCTTTCCTTACTGAGACATTGCACAGCGGCATAGAAGACGCGGCGTGCGGTATCGTCGTCGATCTGGGCAGTGGTAGACAATCCAGAAGAGCGAAGCATCGCGTCAAAAAGAACCCGGATGCCACAACTGTGTCCATCGGGCTGTGTCGGTCTGTCTTGCGTCCACGAGTATCTCCATTGCTGGTCGCTCACCGGAAGTGTGGAAAGAAACTTTGCGAGAGTGGCCTTGGCTTGGTCGTGGTACTCGTTTTCGGGCCAAGGGTCCATGATGATGCAGTCGCGAGTAGCTGGATAGATGTATGCTACAGCGTAGTGGCGGCTGAAGTTCATGGGTAAGACCATCTGCGGTAGAGCATCGAACGCTTTGTCCTTCATAGGCCGGTATTGGGTTGGAGTGCTACTCAAGGGAGCTGCACACGCCGAGTCTACAACATGGTAGCTCGGATGCACGACAAGGCGGCACAAGAAATCCACAACATCTGTTCTAAGACATCGCTCTGGGAACAGGGTTTGTGCAGCGGAAGAGTCATTAGGAATGAGATCTGGCAGCGTCGCCTTAGACTGAGGCACACGCACGAACTCATTTGCGATGCCTTGAATTTGTTGAAGAGATCGAGATTGCACGGATGATGGCGGACACACCATTGCCTGCATGTTGACTTTAGGCTGCGCTGCTGTCGCGAAATTGTCCGGTTGAGTCACGACTCCAGGCTCTGATTTTGTCACTCCAGTCATGACTTCAGGCGGTGATCCTGCCGCGGGCTTTGGTGCTTCAGTCATGGCTGCATTCGGCAGTTCTGCTATGGGATTTGGTGCTTCAATCATGGCTGCAGTCGGCAGTTCTGCTACGGGATTTGGTGCTTCAATCATGGCTGCAGTCGGCTGTTCTGCTACGGGGTTTGGTGCTTCAATCATGGCTGCAGTCGGCTGTTCTGCTACGGGATTTGGTGCTTCAATCATGGCTGCAGGGGACTGTTCTGACACTGGATTTGGCGATTCAGTTACGAACCCAGCCAGATGTTTTGCTGACGTGCCCGGTACTGGAGAAGTCGTCTGTATATAAAGCGTGATTTGTGCGGGAGATCCGAACATCGTCTCGACACGCGGTTCCACCGCCGTCGGATTCGCAGCTGTTGAAGGGGTTTGAGGATCAGACTGCATTGGGAGGGGGCTTTGCTGTCGCGTGAGTGGACTTGCTGACATATCTGCTCTTGAATGTGAAGCCCACTCCGGCTGCCCGAAAGTCGAAGTGTCTTTTTTGAAGACCGCGGTGTCAGGACCGCAAGCCAGAGGAGAGGAGGATGTGACGGTCCCGCTTAGCTGACATCTTTTTCTCAGGCGTGTGAACACAGAACTGGAGTCATCTGCTTTACGCTTGCCGAGTGGCACTGCTGCTGATGCAACACCGCGAGCGATTTCAACGGAGGGCCTTATGCCGTCCTCGACATCGCTGTCTTGATCGAAGGGATCCATACTGGCACTATCGTCATCGTCGGAATCGCCTTCAAAGTCGTCTAGTGGGAGATCACGCGGAGTCGGAGGGAGGCTGGGAGAAGTGACAGCAGCGTGGGAGCGCGGGCTGATCAAGTCACGATTCTGCTTGACCGTCCTCGTGCCGCACTTCCGCATCTGTCTGATTGCAGACACAACGTCACCAGGTTCCCATTCCTTGGCTTCCTCTGTCCGTGCCCGGCGCCGCTCCTCACTGGCTTTGAGCAGAGCTGGGATGAAGTCTGACGCTCGCCAGCCCTCTCTCTCAGCCTGCCACAACTCCTTACCGAAACGCACGCTAAGCTGCCGCCCGAAAAGACCAACAACTTCGAGAAAGGTCAGGCCCCAGTCGCACTCGACATCCTTCTGGATTTGCTTGCTGGCGCCAGACCTGGTGGTAAGGGTTCGCAAATACTTGTGTGCACCCGCGGCCGAACAGCACCCGATACCCAGCTTTGATACGACCTTTTCACGACCTCTCGGCACTACATAGATGCTGTCCGAACTCGGCGTAATCGGCATCGAGGAGTCTTTGTTGAAGAAGTACTATTCAAAGGCTCCAAGACATGAGACTCTTAATTCCGGTGAGCTGGTGTTGTTGTTGGTATACTTTTTATTGTTGCAGCCTTGATCGTGTTCGTTTCAACCAAGGAGTCGTATCCTAGTCGACATTCTGCAGAATTATTTCCATTTGCTTCCTATCTTTAGGAAACCAACGTAGAGTATTCGTCCAGACTTGCTTCGCTCGTTTTCGTAGCTGAGACCGAGTTCGAATCGCTTGCTGGAGTCCCTTACCTGCATGCCAGCTTGGAAGGAGGCTTGTTTGGATCAGAGTCGAATCGGCCGCATAATGTTCTCGCATCAGAGTGGTTGCCGAGCCAAGTGTGAGATGCCCGCTCGAAATTGGCGCCAGATCGGCCTAATAGTATTCTCGCATCAGAAGGATTGCCGAATCTAGTGTGAGATGCTTGTTCAGATTGGAGCCAGGCCGGCCTGATGGTGTTCTCAAAGTCCCGTATGGATGCCAATTTCGCAGTGAAGACCGAAAGTAGGCCAATTGAGAAGGAACTTTGCGAAGAGAGCACACAGCCAACCTCCACTCTCACAATCTTGACCACGACTCGTGGAAAAGCCTGCTCTTTTCCTTCTCCGCATTCTCCAGCCGTCCACAACAGTCATTGTTGTTCACAATCCCTTGCTTGTTGACATATGTGCCTCGTTCTCGTACGGATGGTCGCTACAGTGCGACGTCGTAGACACCCCTCGTCATCGTCATCTCCATCTTCGTCAGGGTGGTCAGCATCGTCACGATCTCCTCCTCCTCCTCCTCCTCCTCTCCGCCGCCTCTGGTCCTTCATCGTCCTTGTTGCCTCCAAATTTGAGCGCAGTCAATTCACCTAGATCGGATGTGATGACCATCTTGTCCAAGCCCGGCCATGGCATTGGTAGCACACTTGGCAATGTCGACTAAACTCTGCGAACTATGAATCAGACCTATGCGATGTGATCTGGCGAAGGTACAGTCCATTCAGCTCGTTCTGTAAGACGTCCATCTTTGGCGGCAAACTCGAAGTAGAGAAACTTCCACAAACCACAAGAAAGTCTTGGCCTGGGATCGCGAAGGCTAGAGAAGGCAGCTCCAGCCCGTGGGATCAATTTTGCAGCTCCATCTCGGAGATTGTGGGCCCAGATCCTATCTGAGAATGCAGGACGGGCACCCTGAGCACGCGCATCGTAGGTGCCGCAAGTTGTATCTGGGAGTAGTGCCTAGAGCTTCTTGGCCTTGCTAATAAGCTTAGAGACGGTGGGAATGAGATATGCTGCAGTCTTGCCGCTGCCTGTTGCGCGTGTTAGTGGCAGAGCAAACAGCATACACGTAAAGACGACTCACCAGTCTGAGCGATGCCAACGACATCGTAACCGCTCTACACGGTGGAGGTGGCGTATGCTTGAATAGGAGTAGGCTTCTTGTATTGAGCGAGCTCGATCTTCTGCAGCGCAACTGGGTGCAGGGCAGCATCGGCGAACTGTGGCAAATGTCAGTCGGTCCGAGAAGAAGCGGAGGAAGCAAAGGCTTGATGGTGGCCTGATGGAAGTCGGAAGCGGTGACGTCGCAAGTGAGTTCAAAGGCGTTACTTTGCTTGACCATGATGAAGGCGAGAACGATGGGACTCTTCAAAACTCTGATCGAGATGATTGTGAGAGAGTCCTGGGCCCTATCTTCTTCAAATGCCAGGGAGGACACAATTGCTGGAGCGCCTAGCAGTACTAGGCATGCCGTCGAATCGGTCGTCTTCTGCAGGAAAAGGGCTGCTTACTAGAGATTAGGTAAGTATCTTTCTTTCTCGTGGCGTGCTGTAGCTCAGAAGGCACAATCTCCGCAATCATTGCATGTGTCAATTGTGGACCGAGCGAAAAGGCTGGAGTGACATCGCTGCAGCCTACTGATCAGTTTCCGCCATTTGCAGCAAATGAACTTTATCGATATCAAAACCTTAACCACAAGCCTCATATTCAGCACTTTGCAGCACTGAAGACAGCAAAAACAACGGTCATACCTTAAAACGACTACGTAGTATTATAGGCCACTTCAGATCTCCTATACTACCTCGTTTTACTACCTGCCCTCTACCTGTAGCAACTTTCAGCAACCTTCAGAATGCCCTTCAAGGCAACTTTTAGCAACTTTTAGCAACTTTCAGACTAAGATAGATCTTTCAGCAACTTTCAGACTAACGTCATTCTTTTAGCAACTTTTAGTAACTTTCAGCAACCTTTAGACAGGTATACTAAGCTTCTTGCAGTCTAAATAGATGCTAGAGGGTGTTGAAAGTTGCTGAAAGTTGCTGAAAGATGCTGAAAGATGCTAATTATAGCAACAATTCATATGGATAAAGTTCATTTGCTACAAATGGCGGAAACTTGCGACCAGGCCACAGTCACATCACCGGCAGCTGCGTTTGTGTGTCTTTGCTTTTAATGCGGGGATGCCTGTGTCTGTGCGCAGCGCTGTGCTATGCTGAGTTTTCAGCGGTCGTGGATGTGTCTCAGCAAAAGCAAGGTTTCTGCTGGCGTGGAAGCAACTCTCGCCAAGAGCAAACTGGGTTTGACGATGATAACGGTGATTCCATCGCAAGTGCAGAAGTGGTGAGATTTGGCGTGCGTGGGAATGCCGGAAGCTCGCTCAGTAGCATACATACGGGATCGTCGCTCTCGAAGATGGAACCTTCCTGTCTGTTGTTCACTGCCTGTGATTGAACCAGGCGAACGATGGTGTAGGGTGACGGCGGACTGCGTGTACACTTCTCGGAAGTCTGAGCGGAGTCTTTGGGATCTGCCAGCTCCGTGGTGTCAATCATACACTCATAAACTCTGCAAAGGACGATTCATCAGGTGTAGTAAGGGCTCAGAGGTTAGCAAAACTTGAATTGACCTTCGGAAGTGGTCATGATCTGGCAACCCCTGCGTGTACGCTGCACAGCTCGCGCACGTGGAAGTGGATAAGCGCTTATGCGAGTCTACCTAAATCGGGTCTTGGCTGTGACCCAGCCAAGTTTGTGATCTGCTGAGCCCGTTTCTGGCCATGGCCCAGCCGAATTCTTGCCCGGCGAGCCGAGTTCTCGGCTCAGGCTCAGCCAGGATTTTGCTCGATGTTCCACGTGACAGAGTCAAAGTCAAAATCAAAGTCAACCCTCGCAGCATGCAGCATGACTCTTGGAAGATTCGAACACAAGTCAAGCCTTCGAAATCCTCCGATGCTGATAAGATACTACAGACTCTTGACCTCTTGCCTAGCATTACGAATAGGGTGCCCTTTGCGCTCATCGCCGAGGATGCTTAAAAGAACACGTTGAAGGAGATAGGGAGGCCTTTGATGCCGAATGGGGCGAAACGAAGAAGAACAGCTAGTCAAGGCGCAGATCAGATTGAGCATTATAGTGCGACCGAAAGGCAGAGACACGTGTAATAAGTGCATCGCATCACGCACTCCAAGGAGCTTCGTGATTCAGCCAAGCTATGGAACAAGCTGTACCCAAAGTCCAAGAATAAGATGAAGAAGAAGTGGCGCCTGCGGTGCCTGCCATTCAATGAGTTCTGCGAGTCCGATGACGAGGACGCAACTCAGGACGAGGGCACGGAAGATACCAACCATTGGGCCTCAGGAATAAGCCATGCACTTGAAGCTCAGGACCGCAAATCAGCCCTCTAAGCCAATAGAAACGAAGAGATACTTTGTCCTCTAATCGATGAAGGACACTCATTTTTCAGTGCTTCACTCGAATCTGGCGCTATGTCGAAGCAAGATGGAACGCATTGGGCCCCTTGCTCGTGGCTGGCTTATGATACACTCAGGTCACATTCTTTCACCACGACTGCAGCGAAATCAACGTACTCTACAAAGCCACCAGTAAAGCTCATTTCTGGGTACTTATCGATTGCGGAGCAATTGCTCAGCTCGCCCATGAATCCGCCTACATCCTATCACCACTTTCCTGCTTCTGTTACCGAAGCGGGCCCGCCTTGGATTTCCACTCTCCTCAGTGTTGCTCAAGTCACAGAGCAGGTAGAGAGGGTAAAAGCCGGATCAGAGTCTTTTCGTCTGTCCACCCAGGCAACTTTGAGCCAGGATGCATTCCCGAGGATATCTGTATAACCAGCGCGAACGCTTTCAATCGCTTCGCCAGGCGAGCGGACTACGACTCAGTGTCCCGAGCATTTCGACCTTGCTAAGCGACACTTGGCTTAACTCGGCGGAATCGCAAAAGAGAATGGAGCTATGTGCATCGCATCCACCTTTGCCAATCCACGAAGTTACGAACTCTTTCCTGCACATTTTATGGCATTGATAACAATTGAAGATACGCTCGCGGGGGCTATGATCATCGAGATCGTGTCATGAAGTCGCCAATCCGGAAGAACTGTGGCTTTCCTGGCTGGTCCTTCATCGATGCATCAGGTCATACTGGTTGGTGCTTCCAGGTTGACAGAGGCAGACAGTAACCCATTGCTTTTTATCTTCCTCTGGGACTTTGGCATTGACCAGAGTCTCACACTGGACCTGCTATAGCGTTGATCATTGGTCTCGCACGCAACGGCGCGCATCAAGTGTTGACATTGGATTTGTCGCTGGCTCGATCATCGATGCTGGATCGGATTACGAGTCCACGAAGCTTGACCTTCATCTGCGAGCCTGGTCTTGTCCTCAGCAATCGATACATACTGGTCCAAGCAATTGCCATAGGCGTTGTTGGCATACCGAACGTTGCTCTCAGATGGTGGGCACGAAGCACAAGAACGACAACGTTCGGCCGAGTACATGACCTTCTCTGCCAGAATCGTCACTTACTGCTGCGATCACTGCGTCGGCGTCCTTGCCGTGGTTGGACAATCAGAGATTGGTGTTTGACGACGAAGAGTGTCGGTGGTGCTCAAGCATCCGCTTGGAGGGTTGACGGCGGAGCTGAAAACGCTCTAATTGCTTAGGGCTAGTGACTCTGGCTGAGACTGCCGACGATGGCTTCACGGCTGATGGTAGTGCTCAGCAGACATGCGCTTGGTGAGCGCCTTTGACTTACCTGCATGTATGACATGATCCTCTTGGGCTAGCATACATCTCAAAAGACCGCACAGCGGCAGCGCCACCACTTCATGAAATGCATCAAGATACGTCGTGGCCTCCAGTTGAGCCTGAGGCACGAAAAGCAGAGGAGATTGTGTGACAGCGGGACAGGAGCAGCGCACAAAAGATGAGGACTGGCTGATAAGGGCCGCAGCCTTCACTGAGCCCAGTACTTGAGTCTCCAACATCCAGCGGTACCTGTTTCAGAAGGTGTGGAGATGGTGGTGGAGGCAGTGAATGGGCCGCTTGCTGCGGATGGCGTACCCATTATCGATCGTCACGGGGCTTGAGAGGCAGTGTACCATACACATGAACAACTCTTCCACAGAAATTGCTTATTCTTCTCGCAGGTTATCGCCAAATCCAGGATATCCACCTTGCTTCTCTTGGTCGCAGCAGTATTGGGGCAGAGCAGGTGGGATGCCTGGAGCCACGAAAACTTCTCGTCTGGCTTGCTGTAGTACCTCCTCTAAGCGCGCATGGCAGAGTGGCTCGAAGACTTTATCATTGTTTGCGAGCGGTGTATCAGTCACGTCGTTGGCAGCTGGCAACGACCGCGACCAGCGTTCACAACACATCAGCCAACAGAGTTCCTCTAGCAATATGGGCATACTTGAGCTTCAGGCGCGTCTGTATCCCAACAGAAGTGTCAACACCCTGGAACTCGTTTCTTCTTCCTGTCTCTACATCGGCCGCCCGAGCCTGTTCGCGCTTCTGGATAGTCTGTCTTGCTAGGCAGAGAGCGAGCGCAACACGTCATCGGTCGGTGGGATGCTTCGCACGATGCTTCACTCGAGACATTTCGAGGGAATGGAAGATCTGGTTAATGACACATCTCGCGAATGCCAGAATGGTGGCCGATAGCATTTGTCCGGAACGTCTGAGCCATACCGAGCGTATGCAATGAGAAAGACCTCAGCACCGAAAGAATGGACTTATGAGCATGAGATCAGGCCTGTATGTCATCGAATCATTCTCATAGTAGGCCGGCGTACCAACATTTCGTCTTTGGCGGGCTACATGAAGACAGTAAGCAAGCTGGCCATGAAGCTAAGATGGATATTTTCTGCAGGATATGGGAGCAACCGGGCAGTTAGCAGCCAAATTTGGTTTCTCTCGTGCCATGCGAAGAAGACGGCCTCCAAGCAAGCGATCTGGAAGCGCCATTCAGCTGCCTGCAGATGCGGTTGGCCATTGGGATTAAAGTAAACCAGCAACGATGATTTTCACTGTCGCTTTCGCGATCATCACGCTCCATGATGAAGACAACGCATCGCTTTAGCAGGCGACCAGTGCTGGTTGATCGAGCAGAGTGCTTAGGGCGGAAAATGCACACGTGGAGGTTTGGGTTCCACACGCGACGGCAAGTATGCCACATGGCGCTCGGTTCAACTGGTCAGGATGATATGCTTGGCCTTGCTCTCGTCCTTTTACAACAGGCGCACAACTCTTCAGATTCTTGTCTTGGCCACTTAAAACGAGTCTAAACAAACGACAAGTGTTCCGTTGCAGCAGTGCGGCAGTCGCAGAGCGCACAACGAAGGTAGCCGCGTCTTTGCAGCGTACAAATTGGCAGCAGCAGTATCCACCTGCCGCAAGATTGTCTGCATTGACTTCGTCCTGGACAACATCATGCCCCAAAATCATGGCGACGCACGCTTCACATGAGCTCTTTGAAACTTGGCACATCAACTGCGATCCAGCCACCTCTCCTACCCGATACTTTCCCTCGACGATAAGAACGTCACTCAATGTGGAACACAATGCCAATTCGTTCCAATAGCACATTGCGCAGGTGTCGATGGAGAATCATACTCTATCATTATATCGAAATTTGCTCCAAATATCAAGGTCAGGACTTCCAGCGCCGTTGACCTTGTCTCCTTCCTCTATGCCAAATCCGACATCCGATCTCGAAAGCCAGCAGACGGGACTTTCCTAGCGCACTAGCGCAAGAAGATGCATACAGAACTCTTCAACTATGATCTGGAAAGTTGAGAAACCGTGAGCCCTCAATCTGAGGCACTTTGACCACTTTTGATCGACATGATGGTCTTTTACCGCCAGCTGATGCAAGAGGTCATGGAAAGGGCCAAGAGTCTCGGCCGCCATGGACCGAAACGTGCGTCGAGGTTTGATCGTGGCTGGCAATAGATCGAGAGGATGATAATGCCGGTCAGGATAGGGCTTCGAAAGCATTGACAGAAGCTGAGCGACGAAGAAAGCTGCTCAAAATCTATATAATGATTGAGGAGTGGGGTTCGTGAATCGCGCAGACGGGACGATTGTAGCTGTGGCCGAAAGCGAACAGCACTGCAGCGCAAGCCACAATCGCACCATGATAAATCTGAACGAGTATGGCAGCTCCATGCGCAATGCTTTGATACAGTCGACCGTGTCGTCCAGCTGCAACGAGAGGCGAAGGTTCCATGCTGCATCGGCATTCAACAATTCCTCTTATTGTGCTTGGAGGTACGGACACGAAAGCTGGGCAACTCATAGCCGGGGCTCATTCAGATGCTATCCAATCACGATCCCGATGATTGCCTCCTCTTGCTCTTGCCCGAATCAGAGCTCTGATCCCTGTCACCATCACTGGCAAAATCACGATCCTTGCAGGAGCAATGGCGGAAAGGAACAAGGAGAGTTCCACCGCGACCTCCTGAACCATTCATGCCAGCCCTCAGATCATTGGCTCCACTGCCAAAACTGCGACCCTTGCAGGAGCAAGGGCGGAGAATCAAGCACAAGACCAGGAGCAGAATAGGCCTTAGCGTAGACGAAGATTGCCTTCTTGATGTCATCGACATTCTTCTCCTTGTCTGCGGCTTCGATAGCGGCCTGAGCCTCCTCTGCTAAGGCGTCTTCTATGCCTAAGGCCTTGAACATCGCGTACATGCGGTTGACACTGCCATCGCTGGCAACATGACACTTCCGCCATCCTTGCGAGGTTTTGACTAGTCGCGCGCGAAATAGCACTGGTTGCTACAATTGCGACAGCCGCCATCATGAGGACCGTCTGCGTACTTGGACACGTTGTCGGTGGAGAAGCCATTGCCGGTGTCACCATCGGCCTGCCAGCCACCAGCGTCGCCGCCAGTACCAGTGTCAGTCTTCCAGGAGTTTTCGAAAGCGTTAGCTGGAGCGTTGTCCTGGGTGGAGTGCCCATCTTGCCTGTTGCTGGTGTCAGGTGATAGGTTTACTTGTAACATTGCTGGTGAAGTCAAGCGAGTGTCTTCTCGTTCCTCAGTGGGGTCCCACCGGTAGACAAGGAAGGCAATTGGGTGCAGCAAGCGAATGAAGTTGAGCAATCAATCGAACTCATCACGGCGCTGCAGACGAGGTGTAGCTGGGACCTTCATGGCAACGAGTGAGAGAATGGCCAGATAGAAGTTTCTCTGCTGTGCCTGTGCGTGCCAGCCACACTGATCGACGAGCATTGATCTGTCCTGCGTTCACTGTCGCAGTTGTTAGCCGAATTCTGCGGATCATTTCGAAAATGCCACTGAAGTGCGTGCGCCGACAATGAACACAGCACACCGTCGTACTCAGATGTGTCCAATGAGTCAGTAGCGTTGAGTCAAAGTATAACAGTTAATGGTTCTTGAGCGAGCATACATTTGTAGTCGAAGCGCTATCGTATGTTTCGAGGCATCGCGGTGTACCCGTCTTTGGAGGCCCGCTTGGCAGAGAAATGTCAAAAGTTGCTGAAGTGCTGATGGCTCGACCAACACAAGCTGATGTGTGCAGTGGATGTGGAGCATAGCTAGCTTCTTGATGGCTGGTGACAGCCTCTGACAGCACGTCCAACGAATAGCTTGCTTCGTTCCAAAAGGAGTCGATGATCGTTGTGACCGGGCAGAGACTCCATGATGGCATCCATATCGCCGAGCTTCACGATTTGCAACGAAGCTCGAAAATTTCGCAGCCGCTCCAGTACCCTGCTCGAGGCATTGATAGCCCTTTGCTGGCGACAGCCCGACCAAGAAACCAGTATCCTCACCGGACCTCAGCGAAAAATGACAGGTGTCATACTGTCAGTGGTCTCCAAGTGCTGCAAATTGCGATTTGGTGCCAATTCGGGCTTCCAGGAAGGCGGATATCGCTCGGCGATCATGGTGAAACAGCGGAGAGCTTCTCCGTCTTTCGCATAACAGCATGGAGCGAGAAATAGAGACCATCGATTCAGTGATTTATAAGCCTAAAACATCCGTTCTATTTTCCGGCAGTAAGTCGAGCCAAGGCCAGAGAAGCCTCGGCGGTGGCAGAATTGGCGATGCTGGTCAATACCGGGGAGGCCTTCTGAGCGCAGTACAGAGCATAGCAGGACGCAGAGCGCTGGTATAAGTCGTGCACGTGGAATGATTGTAGTTCCGTATGATTTCGCTGCCCACGCGTCAATAGGACCATGACTTATGCTGGAACCAAGCTCCGTTTAGACTCCATCGACTTCCTCCTTTTGTGCGATGAGCCTAGTGGGAATGTTCAGAGACCGCAGAATCCCTTTCTCTTTCCAAGTTGTCGGAAGACGCATGAGTGCAGTCCATTGTTTCATTGTTTCGATCAAGCGTCAAGTTCATGATGTCTGCCCCAGATGTTGGTACAGTGTCTCAGGCCGCTCAGTATAGGACTTGTGCAACTTCACAGGTTGGACTGAGAATTCAGTCGCTTTGCGAAGTCGACGAAGGCAGGTGTGCTCGTTCTGCGCACTGCTGCAAAGCTGAACTTCTGCACTCCATGCTGTATCATGTCCGTCGCCTAATCGCGCTCGCTTTGATCTCTTTGCGATGAGCTGCGACGTCGTTCAATGGCTTCAAGAGCGAGAGAATGGGTCGTTCGTGAAGGTGTATGTGGTTGATGCTGTAAAAGGAAAGTAAGGAGATGCTGCGGCAAGGAAGCTCTGGTCGCCAAGACAGGCCAAGCGTTGCTGCGATCTCAAGCCCGAGCTTCCGCGACCGCTTTCAACTCTCTCCTGTATAGCAAGACTCGACTCTACTTCCTCTCTTCCTTGCGTCTACGTAGAACAAGAATCTCGGTCGCAATATAAGGAATAATAATATAAGGCCGTCGTCTATGATCAAGATGTCTCTATCGACGCCTTCCGAGCAGAATCCCTCTCCTACCGCCCTACCATAATCGCGGCGAAACACGAGCACAGTGCAGGCCCACGATCGGAAATCGCTCGTCCCACTCTTCTCTGAACGATGGCTTGGCGGTCGGCATAAATTTGTGTTTGCTAAACACTTTGGCGAAGGGTGGGCCCATTTTACAAGCAGACGAAACAAGCTCTATTTGGTCAAATTCGTGGTTTGACGAATGGTCGACAACGACTGGGATAGGCGGCGAGAACGAACCGATTGATGTACCTTTCGGATCGAGCTTCTCACTCGCAAAGACTGTCGGGATGTGTAGCACCGTGAGCCATACGAGATGAGATGTTTCACGAGGGGAAGGCATACTGCAAGATTGATCGATGGAGCAGGGTTCTGAGGGAGAGTGTAAACACGATCTGTCGAGCCAGCTTTTTCATGGCATAGCTCAAGACGGAAGTCCTTCTCTTCTTGCCATCTCATCAGCCTTGGACAGCTCGTTATGGCCAGAACGTCCTCACTGATAACATCTTCCCCAGAAGTCCAGGCTCTCGTAATTCGGGACACATGTCCTGAGCTCAAGACAGTGTTGAGCAAGTGCTCAGCGTTAGTTCCGAGTGCCTTCGGAGAACGGCAATTTCTCACGTCCTTCCAGCATCTTTCATCGCACCGGAGCCATTGAGTCCAGCTGCATCTCGACCGCTTTACCGATACGAGGCTCTCTTAATTCCTCGGCCCAGCCATCTGAGATCTCGAAGTGTGCTCCTTTACATCCTCAAGCCACACGAAGACAGAGCGCAACACATTTTCCTATAAAATGGGAAGTTGGATCGAAGATCTGGGAGATTGGTGGCCTAGCCAGTGGGTTGACAACGAAGTCTTCAATCATCGACTGAATTCTAGAGAAATATTCAGAGGGACATAGCAAGAAGTTCATCAAATTTCAGTACTCGCAAGCTTTCATACGGGAAAACTCGCTCAGATGATTCAGATCCAGAAGTTATTTGTCAACGAGAAAGTCTCCTAGGAGCTCCGCAACGAGCGGTCCAACAATCGCACTGGTTGGGCCAAGAAGGTCACCCCAGCTCATGGAGGTGCAGATGCAGACCTTTCAAGTGACCTTGGAACTGTGGTCCGCGATGGTAGATCGCCAGAAGCTTACACAGTAAGCAGACCACACGCCGGCCTCCAATATCTCCAACCAAGCTGGGGCCGGATGAGTCTCGACTGGCCCCACTGTCGAGTCAAAGCTTAGTGTCAACCTGGAAAATATATTGACGACATTCTACAATCTTCAGTTGTGGTCATTCCAAGTGGTTCGCCTGCGACTCCCACCACAACGATTCCAGCTCGCCATTGCTGAAAGGCGGAAGCAGAAGCGAAATGAACAACGGGATGCGCCGGCAGATTCATGTAGGAAAGATATGGGAAATCGAAGGACACTTACGCAGCATCATGTTTTCCCAACAGGTAGTCGATGGAGAAAAGGCACTCCGTTTAGTGCTGACTATGTCCAGGCCTGAGAAAGCATTGGTGGGAATGGCATGGCGTAGCGGTCATTGAAAGGCCATTGAAGTCATATGTATCTCGAAAAAATGCCTGCACCGCCAGCAGCTGAGCTTCACGACCATACCTCGCAAACGTCCACTCAGGCAGATATTGAAGGACAGGAAACGACTTTTCTTCGACTATGCACTTCCAAAGTGGCACACGTCTCCGCTTCACAGTCAGAGATAAGTCCGCGACGCTGGAACAGCCCACTGGCGACGGGTATTGTAACGTTGTGCTTGAGACCTTTACTGGAGAAGACCAGCAGCCACAGCGACACTCTCTCCAACAACGACCTTCCTTCTGGCTTGAGGAGCAAAGCTCAGGCGTTCGAAGATGTAGCGCAATTCATCTGTTGAAGCTGGAATCGGAATTACACCAGCAAGGATCCCGCCACCGTTTGAGACATTCTGAGAGCAATACTGTTGGTAATATCTCGTCTACCGGCTTACTCTGGATTGACGGTGTTCTCGATGGCAATATCAGCTGAATCAATGCCTTTGAGCCGTTGTTTCTGGAACAGAAATGTCGATGTCGACTGTCTCTCGCAGCAGTCGAAGAGACGATATTCTCACAAGTCAACCTAGGTACTGAGATGTTTGACAGCAGCTATGAGATCTTAACAGCAAGATCCTGTCACCTTTCGATGTTCCTGGTGCGAATTGAAAGCCTCAATGCAAAAGAGTGTCTCAGCCAATGAGTTGGTCGTGGTAATATCAAGCGGGAAGGACGTCGTAAGCGTGCTTCGATACCAGCTAATCAGGTAGTAGTCACGCTCCTCGGATTCTCCAAGCTGGTCAAGGGATACGACCACGAGTGCCACAAGATCAAGTCACGAGAATATGTTCGGAGGATGCGTTCGTCACGTACAAGACGCTTCCAATGAAGAGGGCGACGGTGGCAGCAGCATGCAAGAGGATACGAATGAATCGAGCACTCAGACGCCGGATTTCAACCTGTTCAATATTGAGACTACAGATGTCGCTTTCGCCGTTTCTCCTTTGGTCGTCCAGACACGGGCCAAGTCCTGCCCCAGCTTAAAGCGCGGTTGTTGCAACCTCGGTCCTTGAACACCTGTATCTTTGCTATCCTGGCAACTCCCTCCTAGAGGATGGCTCCCTTACATCGACGTCTCGTTGATCCAATATTGTTCCTCAACATCTGCTTCATGCCAGATCTTCGCTCTCCCAACTCAACTCGCCATCACGGCCTTTAGTGCCAAGACCGAGCCGTTCATTAAGCATGCGCGGCTCGACAAGTGCGAGCAGGGAAATGGCAGCCACGCATCAGATTCAGGAGAGACGGCATTGGTCTCACTCACATCAAACCTGTAAATATTCTCGTTATGTTAGGTGGAAAATTGCACAAAGTCCTTTGAGACCTTCTTTTCCAAGCAACGAATGGCTATCTTGGATCCATGGCTCGTTCATAGCTACAATCTTTTGATGTGAATTATTTATAGAGCAGGCAAGTACAGCTTGTCAGGGTGTGCACTGTACAGCCTGGAGGTGTTCTTACTCTCTGCGACTATAAAGCTAGGAGCAGAGAAGTCGGATTATCAAGCAAGTACTACTTGTAGGGTGTGCACTGTACAGCCTGGAGGTGTTCTTACTCTGTGCGAATATAAAGCTAGGAGCAGAGAAGTCGAATTATCAAGCAAGTACTACTTGTAGGGTGTGCACTGTACAGCCTGGAGGTGTCCTTACTCTCTGCGATACGAAGCTAGCATTAGATTGGTCAGAGTATTTGTATAGCAAGCAGGTACTACGTGCAGGGTGTGAACTGTACAGCCTGGAGATGTCCCTTCTATGTCAAGTGGGGAAAGTGAGAAAGGGAGGTTTGTTTACTCTTACTGTGAGGTAGGAGGTAGGTGCCACGGCCTTGGCAGTGGTTTAGGTATTCCTACAGCCAGCTTCATGTATACGCTTTTGATTCTGTAGCTGCATTGATGCCGCAGGCTCAAAAGGTTACCTTTTGAGATCGAGTCCTCCGACACTATCGACAACTCGAGGATAGCCGCACCCTCTCAGACTACAACATCCAGAAGAAGTCAACCCTTCACCTTGTCCATCGTCTCCGTAGTGGTAGAGCAAGATCCAGGACAAAGAGGGCATTCCTCCGGATCAGCAACGTCTCATTTACGCCGGCAAGCAACTCGAGGACGGCCGCACGCTCTCTGATTACAACATTCAGAAGAAGTCCACCCTTCACCTTGTCCTTCGTCTCCGTA